>APFE031548133.1:53951-92604 GCA_000404065.3 Pinus taeda
TTATTTTTATTTTTATTTTAAAAATAATATGTGTCAATGCTAGTAGATAAGAAATATCGTCACTATTATACTAGATTGCACCCTCATACTTACCTGCACCGTTGAAAAATATATATACAGAGTGCAGTCCAGTAGAAGGGTGCAGCCCTATATAGATAGATAGACAGATATACACGATTAGGGTTGTAGAATTCACCTCTGCACCTTTGGAATCAATCCTATATGTATATATATGTATATACACACACAATTAAGAATGTTTGCACCACGGCCCGGGTATACTGCTGCTAATTTATGAAAAAGCACGATAATGATAAACAATATAGAATCAACGATGGATATAGTGTTTATAAAAACAAAAAAAATTAAGGTATGGAGTGTACCAAAACTTTAGAGAAAAAAGCCTATTTTATATGTTATAGCATGCTAAGTATATGTTGTCACAAAGCTTATTACAAACACTAACGTGCAAACCATGCAAAGATACAATTATATTTTCCTACAAAGCCCACTATAAATACTATAACGTATGAACCATGCAGACTAGAGGCTATATGCTAGTAACCACGCCAGTACCTAAAAACACTACAAGGAAATCAAGAGAGCTATTATCTAGAATTACATTTAATGTGAGCAAAAGAAAGTTGGTTATGGGCTATATCATAGATAATGTGGAAATTTCACTGTTGAATGTTTCCAAATACGGAAGTAGAACCTAACGGCCTTGCATATCCGAATGCAAGGCATAGTAGCCCATCAAGTGATATGAAGGATTTATTTTTTCGTAGAACATATTTCACAAATTAGGACCACCTACAAAGTGAAAAGTAATGGTTAGAAGTCGAACATCTAAAGTAGGATTGTAACAAAGATAAAAAATGAGTTCAACTGAATTATTAGCTAGCTGAGCTTGAATGTTGGATTGCACAACAGATAGAAAGGTGGTTTATGCGAGATCCACCAAATATGTTAGATTCATTCCAGAACCAATGAAAAGGCCTTTGGTTCCGTTGGGTATAAGTCGGAATGTGTTCTTCGGAATGGGGAGTGTTTTATTGGCCATGCTGATTCCAAGGAGGCTGAGATAGTAAGTAGTGGGGATGGCCTTATTTTGAAGGAGATGAGTGACTCTCAAATGATCAGCTCTGTAGGTAGCAGTGAAACCCAAGAATAAAGGGATGATCACTCAGTCATTATAAATGGATCCTAAACAATAGGAAAATATGTCGTCAATGAAGGATCCAATGTGAGAAATTAGTGACAGAGGCCCTCTTCCAAGATGTATTATACTGGTCGAGTAGGAGAAAGGAGGCGATAAAATACCGCCTTGATCATAGTCGCAACAGAACGCAAGTGATTTTGTACTGCTATTGATAGATTTTCCTGATCAATTACATTAGATGGCTCTTTGTACATGATTTAAGATATATTATTGCTTAGTTAGGTTGCATAAAACTATTCTTGTCATTATGAGTGTGCTACCACAGAGAAGTGTTCGAGCTACAAGTATTGTCTCCCTTTCATCATCTGTTGGAGCCATGACTCCCCGTAAAGTGTCCTCCAAAGAAGTTTCAGAAATAAGCACTGAGGAAGATGTTGAAGTTACCAAGCTAATCATTACCATTAATGAAGACACATAATGCTTCATTGATAAGTTTACTAAGGTCACATGGAGCGGTATATACAACACATTCATGGCAAAAAAAAATCGGGAGAACTTGGAGGACTTGGAAGTGTAAATCAACATTAAGAAGTACATGATGCATAGGATCATATGCAGATTCTCGGTCATCCCGTGTTCATAGGTGATTGAGTGAATCATTACACATATGGATGACTCGCATCTTTTGCTTCAGAGTTAGAATGGCGTTAAGCTCCAAATGAGAAGGGAATTTGAGATATAGCGCAGAGGAAAGACTGGGCAGATAGCACCATTGGAAACGCAGTCCTCATGCATGCTGACACAGATTGACACAGATGACATAGAAGTGACATAGAGGTGGGTGAAGGGTCTCCAGGGTGTCAGAACTTCTCTAGGAGGAGGAGAAACTTTGTCTCAGGTGTTTTCTCTCAGAAGAGTCTCAATTTCTCTGTGAAATCATTCCTTGTAAAGCAATTGTTGCTGAAGATTAATAAAACCTCATCTGCTGCACTGATTTTCGCACATTGGCTTTTTTTCGGAGACAATTGTCCAAAAACAATTGTGTTGATGTGATTGATTCTTGTGGTTATCTATCACTGTTATTTTCTCTATGTAATTATGTGATAACTGCAGTAGAATTTATTTTAATGTTTACTGAAGGGATTTCATAAATAACTTATTGTGAGAGATCATTAGGTGAAATAAATTAGCTACTATAGTAGAATTTTCACGTTTACTTACTAAAATCTTGGTCTTGGTAGCTCTATTGGTTGATAGCATAGTTTGTTCTTGCATTAACATTAATTCAAAGTGACATATTTGGCTCCTTGTGATATTGTGCCCACATAGGTGACACCTTGACTATTTTTAGATCATAATTTTTTGTATATACTCTTGGTGTGAGAGTGGTAGATAAATAACTTATTGTGGGAGGGATCACTTCCTCTTGGCTAAAAGGATAGTGACCCCAAGAGTGTCGAGAGAATTGAACTCATGACCTCTCAATAGCAAAAGTGGTTTAATGGTAGGAACTCAACCAATTGAGCTAACCCTCAAGTCTATCAAAAAAGTTTGGGCATTAGGTACTGATTGGGAAAGAAAGTCACCCTCCCTCTCAACCCAAACGTAAGAAAATACATTGTTGGTACTAGGCGAGCCCTCAATATAGACTCATTTAAGAGCACAACAAAAGTATTGTATTCCAAAACATCAACAAATTAACATATTAACAATAATTATACACAATCACCGAAACTAAACTCAATTAATTCAATAAATAAATATTTAAATAATCTTTAATAATATAATGATATTTGAAAATTTTTATGAAATAATATTTTTGAGATATAAAACCATTAATGGTAAATAATTTGTAAAGATATAAAATACTTTTATATAAGGATTGTGGAATATATTGCGATATAAAAAATCTAATTATATTAAAGGTTTCTGTGAGAGGGAATCGATACTATAAATTAACACCGTTGACATGGACATTTTTTTCTTCTTTAACTTGGAATTTGAGCAATGATTTTTCTTCAAAGCCTAATGGCAAGCTTCTAGAAGAGCATGAATCTTTATTTTAGTTTTTTTTGTTGTTGTAAAAAAGTCAACATGGCTAGGTTTCGGAATGAGCATGAATCGTGACAAAGATTTCCGCATTGAGCGAGTAAGATTGCAAGCGATGGATGGTCCCACCACCATGAGATTCCATGGTGGGTGCAGCTATCAAGGTAAAACGGCATGACTCGGAGGTGCACTCAAACGGAATCACCTTCCTTGCTGAACTCCTTTCACAGGATCAATCGACTCAACTCCTACAGAGTGACTAGCAGTAGGTTTTATGGGGAGTTGTCTATAATGCGATTTTTTTAGATTCGGGTGACGGAATCCAGTGGAAGAAATTGAGGTTAAATCTTGATTTGTTACAGTTAAAATGGTTTTTTAACTGTATATTTGGATTCAGCACCCTAAAAAACCCCTGGAACGGTTTGATTGTGTAGAAACTAGCTATCAAACTTACCATTCCAATAAATTGCTGCGGGATTTTTTACAGGAAAAAACTACCAAAAAAGCTTTCAAAAAATTGCCATTATAGACAACTGCGTTTTCTAATATGTTAGATTTTGGAAATATTATTGAATTATTGTAAAATTTAATAAAATCAAAATATTAAAATATTTACAATGGAATTAAGTTAGAGATAGATCCTCAAACTTAAGAAGCAAAAACCCTGCAGTTAACTTGATTAGGTTAGCTGGTAGACTTCCTGAATATAACTGTCATGAGAAAGTTCAAACAATTGACATCTCCTACCAACGTAACTAAGATATTCCCAAAATCTGCCATTGACATTCGAAGACAGCGTCATGGATGATGACTGCGAATGTTGAATTGAAATTGTTATCCGGTAGAGTCGGGTATCGAAGAGCCAACCACAATGTCAACTCAGTCATAGAGCTTGGTCCTGCAACTAGCTCTCGCGAGCGTCTATATAAATCCGGTGGATACTGTACGTTTTCATCATCATATTGTTGAAGACAGTTGTTTCTGGTGCTGGACAATGGCAACACTTGGCGCTTTACGTGTTATGTTAATCGCTGCGGTTACTGTGTACGCTTTATCGTATCATGGATCTTGCGCCACCAAGGCCGAGACGAAAGCAATTCCCACTGATCCAACTGGTCGTACTTTAAGAGTGGATCTTCTACGTCGAGACTCCCATCTCTCTCCGCTACTGCGCGGCGGCCAGAACCTTTCAATTGCAGAACGACTGCGCCGTGCTATTGAACGAAGTCGTATCAGGCAGCGCAGGTTGCAACATTCGACTTCCCAGAATGCTGAGAGTTACTACAGCCCCATTAGCGCTGGAGACGGAGAATTTTTGATGCAGCTGGGGATAGGATCTCCGGTTCCCTTATATTTGCATTTCATCCTCGACACGGGCAGCGACTTGATCTGGACGCAGTGCCAACCTTGTGGGAATTCATGTGTTGCTCAGAATGATCCAATCTATAATCCCTTCCAATCCTCGTCTTACATGAATATTTCTTGCTCTAACCAATTTTGTGCAGCCCTGAATTTATCCTCATACGATGGCTGTGATTTGCTCGCAAATTGCATCTATGGCTATATGTACGGAGATTATTCCTATACCGAAGGAGTCTTAGCATACGAGAGTTTCAGTCTGGCGACAGCGACAGCCCGTTCCCCAACAGTACAGACAGCCTCCTTCAAGCTTGCGTTCGGCTGCGGTCGCGATCAAGGCGGTAATTTATCTCCTCCTTTCTCGTACTCGGCCGGTATAATAGGTCTTGGAAGAGGGCCTCTGTCACTAATTTCCCAGATAGGATCCTCCATTGACAACATATTTTCCTATTGTTTAGGATCCATTTATAATGACTCAGCCATCAGCCCTTTATTCTTGGGCACGGCTGCTACCTACGGATCTCATTTTAGAGTCACTCCTCTCCTTCAAAATAAGGCCAACCCCACTTTTTACTATCTCAGCCTCCTTGGAATCAGCGTGGCCGGTAAAGCACTCCCCATTCCCAAGGACACATTCAAACTTTTACCCAACGGAACCGGAGGCCTTTACATTGATTCTGGGACGACTATAACATTCTTGGTCGATCCGGCATACACGCTCTTTCTGTCTGCTGTGCGATCCAACATTCAAGCTCAGCCAGCTAATAATTCAAGTCAACTCGATTATGATCTTTGTTACAATGCTACTTCTCATCTTCGGCTTCCAACCATTAGTTTTCACTTTGCAGGTGGTGCAAAATATGTTCTGCCACAAAATAATTCCTTCGTATCACTTGATGGGTTACTTTGCCTTGCGTTCGGAAACGGAGGGCCGCCAGGTTATACATCCGTATTTGGAAACATTCAACAGCAGAATTTCCACATTGTCTACGATTTAGCCCATAACCAGCTCTCTTTTGCTCACACTAAATGTGATTCTGGATAATACCTCTCTCGATTACTAGCATATAGCCTCTACGCTGCATGGTTCGTATGTTATAGCGTCTGTAGTGAGCTTTGTAGGTGCATATGTATTTTATGGAGTTGTCTATAATGTGATTTTTTGGAAATTCCGGTGATGGAATCCTGCGGAAAAAATTGAGCTTAAATCTTGATTTGTTGTAATTAAAATGGTTTTTTAACTGTATATTTGGATTCAGTGCATTGAACCCCTGGGATGCTTTGATTGTGCAGAAACTAGCTATCAAACTGGCTATTCTAAAAAATTACTGCCGAATTTTGACTGGAAAAACTTACGAGAAAAGCTTCCAAAAAATCTCATTATAGAGCACTGCTTATCTTATTTACATGTTTCACATGCTAATGTTTGTAATAAGCTTTGTGACAGCATAGACTTAGGATGGTTAGAATGTTATAATATATAAAATAGGTTTTGTTGTCTGAAGTTTTGGTACACTCCAGACATTAACGTTTTTGTTTTTATAAACGCTATATACATCGTTGATTCTATGTTGTTTATCCTTATTTTGTTTTTTCATAAATCAGTAGCAGTATACACGAGCCGTGATGCAGGCATTCTTAATCGTGTATATATATATATATATATATATGAGCGATTCCAAAGGTGCAGAGGTGCATTCTGCGTATATCTATCTATATATATAGCCGCACACTCATAATAGGCTGTACCTTGTGTGATATTCTCATTTTCTCCATTTACATTTATTATTTTATTTTAGTAAATATTTTATAAAATAAATATTAATTTAATAATAAAAAATATTATAATTTTTTATTATTTTTAATTATTGGTTAGGGCTTCATTTATGAATTAGTTGATTTACACACATTATACATAATTTTAATTTTTAAAAATAACTTAATTAAAAATTAAAAATAATTTTTTAATAATTTTATTTATGTTAAAAATATATATTTCTTATATTAAAAAAAGTCATAAAAATTTAGATAGATTATGTATAAATATTTAAAAGTTAATTAATTTATATTAATATCCATTATTTAGTATTATATATATAATATATATATATATAAATATAAATAGAGATGATGGAAAATAGAGATGTGTTTTATATAATGTAATATGACAATTATATATTATAAATTTAGGAGGCAAACATCAATGTACGTATTATTTTACTTAAATATTTAGATAACTTTTTTGAGAAATTATAAAAAAGTTTTAATGTATTTCATTGCGAAACAAAAATAATACAAAATATTTTTTTGGATTAGATTCTAAAATGATTATTAAATGTATGTATATATAATGTTATATATAGACAATATGATATATTATAAATTCATGAGGTAAATTTAGGAGGCAAACATGAATGTGATGCATATATATTTTCTTAATAAATTAGATAACTTTTTTCAGAAATTATAGAAAAGTTTTAATGTATAATACAACGCTATTTTTTTCTTGGATTTAGATTCTAAAATGATTATTAATATAATTGATATATTGAAGATTTATTTAATTACTTATTTATATTTGATTGATTATTATAAATTGATATTATGAGATTATTTTGTTTTAATTATAAATTAGGTTATTTAATAACTATTTTATTTTAACAGAACAGAGATGGATGAAGCAATTTGAAATAAAATCAAAATAAATTATTTTATGGTAAAATATAAAAATAATTGTTTTACCATGTTGTATTGACAACATTAATAATAATAAAAAAATTAATATGGGAGTAAAATTATATTAACATGTATTTGTAAATATATTAATAACATGTTGTTGTTGCTACAACATTCTCCAAAATTTTGGCCTATATCTAAATTTTTGAGTTGATTTTGACTTCGCATATTGTTGTCCCAAGCATTAAGAGTTGTTGCATGTATTTTCTTTAACTGTCCTAGTCCCATTTGCAAGAAAATCAAAGTGACATATTGTGAAGTTTTGTACAATGCACAAAAGTTAGTTTTGGTGGTTTCAAGGGGTAACCTTTGTGTAAACTAGTTGTTCTTACCTTGTAAACATGTATCACACTCATTTTTTCAAAGTTTCAAGAGTTGATGCATAAGGGTCGTCACAGTCGTCACAAAGTGTATCTTTGATGTTGCACTTGGTGTAGGTCATGGAAAATTGTCGCATTAAGGAGAGGATATTTTTCATGTGTTCTAAATGTTTCATGTTGTGTTTTCAAGTGATCTTAGTGTCTGATCATATTAACAGTCATGCATTTTCCCATCTTCCTTTCACTGATTTGACACTTAGTCAAATCAGGAAAACTCCTCGACTGGGCCACTCCGCCTCTTTCAGCCAGCCTGAACTGCGCATTGCACAATCTCAACCCTTAATCAACAACCTTTCCTCTTGGAACTACACAATTCATACTTTATACCTCTCAAAACTACACACTGTGAAGTCTCAATGCTTAAGCCCAAACTGTGAGCTCCAAAACTGTGCAATTTTCCCTTTTATTCAGCCCATAACTACATATTAGGTAGTCTTAGTCCTTAAGTCTCAGCCTTGAAGATCCTGAACTACACAATTGCACACTCATCTAGCTTCCTTGTCCTTCCAACACTCCACAGTGGGAAATCTCAATGCTCAAGCCCTGAGTCTGTCTCCTCGAATCCCTCAATTGCGTAATCCTCAAGCCAAGTCTAGCAAGAACTGCACATTGCATAGTCTCAATGCTCAGACATGAACCTTGATTGCGATATTTGTAATTGTGTAGTCCCTTACCCTCTCGCTTAGCCTGCCATTGATTTCTAGCTCAATTAGTGGATCATCATGCAACATCTTAGACTAGGGGTTTATTGAACTCATGTCGCCTTGTCATGAGTGTATTGGAGATGCAGGTACCCTATCATACTATGATAGGATCATGAAGAAGGAGATGGAGAAGGAGATCATGCTATAAGACACCTATGTGGCTACAAATACAAGTTGATCAATCAGGAGGAAGGAAATGGAGATAAATTTCTGACAATAACTCATGATCTAATAACATTTAAGACTCCTTGTCTTTAGCCATATGGAGGTGGAAGAAGAGACCATATTCTATCTTCAAGAAGACATAAAGCAAGCATCAACAAATAATGGCTTGAAATTTCCATGTCATCATGCAATCCATATCATGAATGTCATGTCATGTCATGAGTCATCATGTGCCACATCATTTTGTGGATTATGTAATTTTTCATTCGAAATTCATTGAAAAGTGGAAGTCCAAAGGGAATGTGAAAAATGTAAAGAGTCATCTAAGAGTTGAAAATTCATAGGGAAATCAATCAGTTAGGAGGGTAGTCTAAGAGTCACAAGGGAGGTGAAGGATCACAACATTTGTTATATATACACCCTCATTGTACAAGCAAAATACTTTTCACCATTGCTTCTCCCATAAGGCATCAAAAAGACAAAGAGTAGTACTTTTTGGGAGAAAGTAGTGGCTTCAATGCTCCACTATTGGAGCTAGTGATGCTCGTTATATATATATTATATATAATATATTATTATATATTATATATATATATATATATTTATAATATATATATATATATATATATGCATCTTGGGACTTTTACTTAATCTTTGAAGCCTGATGGCTAACACGTTTTAGTGAATGGATTATGAATATTTGTAAGACTATTATGTAAATGTTTATGCTTCATATTTTATTTTCACCTATACTAAAGTAGTTAAACTATTTCAATTATTTTAATGCTTATCATATTGAGAATGTTCAATAATCATTGTAATGTTGGTCACATCTTTGTGGACTATTTCGTTGGATGTTAGACATATATTTTCTATTTGTTTGTGTTTATGCTAGAGTGGTACTATTATATCTCTTTTAGAGGCTCACTTGCTCTCCACTTCGTAGTAGAAGAACCTTTATGTACTTACAAATGAGGATTCACCAAGCACACTTAATTTTCAAAGGCACATATGTGATTCTCTCTTGCTGCCAAATTAGGATAAGGAAAATATTTAAGTAGATGACAACTGAGCCATATTCCGGATGGGGCTCCTACACTAGATAGTGTGAGGTCTAATTAGGACCTTATATCAGGGAGCCCCTTTGAATGCTAGCAGGTCCACTAATCTCAATATTTTTGTCACTAAAAGGAGGGAAACCAGATTTTTATGGCTTATAAATCCACCCACCCACAATATACTTCCTTTGGAGAAGGCAACAAAATTCTCACATCCTCTCCGACTGATATTCCTGAAATAAGCAGATCTTCTCAAGTCATCCTTGAACAAATTTGTGAAGTCTATTACAAGCACATCCGAGCAATTAGACCCATAACTCATAATTTTTATAAGGTTATTGGATTAATTCCTAGAGCACATAATATTCCTTGTTGTCTAAAGAAGAAAGAAACAACTCCTACCGGGATAATGGTTTCTACATTAGAAGATTTGGTTTTTTCTACCATTGAAGAGTTGGCAGAGTCTGTAGAGAACACTAAAAGACCAGAGCAACCTCTATATTTCAACAGGGGTGAAGGGGGAAATGTTGCGCTCTTAGATGACACTTTCCATGGGTTAGGTGGTCACGAAGAAGATTCCTTAGATTATGAAGAATATGAGGAGTATAGAGATGAAGACATGGAAAACCAAGATCTAGATTGCATGACTTAGGGCCCACTCAATATTTCAGATATTTTACATAAGATGCGAACACACTTGGAAAAGTTGTTAAGGAAATATGACCCTCACAAGGAAATCAAAGTGGAAGACCATTCAGATAACTTCTATTTACACCTACATATGCTCGAGGTACATTATGATGATGTTGCATGCATAATATTTCCTTATACCTTATATGGTAGAGAATTTTCTTGGTATCATAGTCTTCCCACAAATTCAATTCAAAGTTGGAGGTGGTTTAAAAAGTTGTTCCTTGAAAAGTTTGCTGATGACAAAACCCCAACCATGTTATTAAAGGAGTTAGGGAATATGAATATGCGGGCCAAAGAAAAGGTCAAAGATTTTAATGAGAGGTTCAATTAGGTATTGAAAAAATTTCCTCCAGATACAACACCTCATTCCTCCATCACAATCGATTACTACTCTTGTACCTTGTCGAGAAGCATTTCACAGTTTTTAAAGAGAGTTGTGAAAGAAACTTTGATTAAAAAAATCAAGGAAACCATCACAGTTGTAAAGGACTTGCATGCAATTGTAGTCATTGTCAATGATGAATCGTCTAAAGACTCCAAGGAGAATGGAAAAAGGACTCAAACCTTTTCAAACATGACTAAGGATAAAGAAGCTATTGATCTAGAAATCTATCGAGGGTCTATCCAATGAGTTGGCAGAGTTAAAAAAATACCACAAGCAAGATGACTATCAACAGCAAGCCCCCAAATTTCAAATTCCTAAGAAGTACCAACAACAGTAACAAAGTAATAGTTAGTTGCTAAGTCTGCACAAAGTGCAAATGTCGTGCTAAATGGTGAGAGCGTGGGCATGGACCAATATTGATCTTTTCATTAAGAATATCATTAAGAGAAGACATGCCCACAATGGAATCACAACATGAATGCTCTATATGAACACATCATTGACATAGTATTTTCAGATGAGTAGATTGAGCATACAAAAGAAAATGAAGAATCCACTTCAACTAAAGAGACTATGGGTATCATACGTGCAATGAATACTTTCAGTTGTGTTTTCACTATTGAGAACAAGAATGTTGAAGAAGAACCATGGAGTGAGGTCCCAAATAAAAAATAGAATAGTCAATACAAGATGAGGAGCCAACGGCCTGAGCTCGAAGAAGAGCTGAACAGGAAAAAGATGAAGGAAAACTTGTTAAGAAAAATCATACCGCCTATTGGCTCGACTCAGAACACCCCAAACAAGTTTGGAAATGCTGCCACTGTAAAGAGAACTTATGCCAACACTAAAAGAAATTCTACTACTCCATAAGTGTTAGCAAACCCACTCCTCAAAACACTTCAAAATGTCTGCTAAGTTGGATTATAATATAGTGGAAGACATGAAGAAAGCTCACACAAATATTTCGATATTCAATCTTATAAGGATAGCCATCCAATAGGAAATTCTTCTATGAGCCCTTGACCAACCTTCCTTAGGTAACAATGATTATTATTTGTAGAAGAGATTTGGTAAGTCTTCTAGGCCCCTAGAATTAGTTCTTAAGGCATTGACATTAGAAGCTAACACTCTCTACCCTCCATTTTTATTGACTTTCAAAATTTGCAATTACAATGTTCACAATTGTTTAGTTGATTCCGGTGCATCCATAAACATAATGCCAATAATTTTTTCCAAGAAAATTAAGTCCAAATGGGATAATGTTGATGCTTAGATCATTCATTTGGATATGACTCTTTTCCAGCTATTGGTTAACTCAGAAATGTTCTTATCTGCGTATCATCTTATCATTGAGTTCATTAGTGCATAAACATAGTTATTTTGGACATTCCAAAAGCCTACACGATTTAGCTAAGTAGAGACTGGTCTAGAAAACTATAGGGATATTTTCCTACCGAATGGTCACATTTATGGATTTCGCATAAGGGAATCAATAACCAAATGCACGTGGAATCATAACCTTACATGAAACACATTCTTACACCCTTTAAAGGAAAAAATGAGCATGTTGCTTTTGCAGATTTAATTTTTGGAAATCGCATTTTAGAGATTGACCTTCGATTCTACCTCGCTCAGCCTTTCCCATCCCCACCACACACATAGTTGGAATGCCTTTCTAGTTCAACTGGAGGAAATGACCTATGTATAGTAGATAATAATATTACTAGTGTAGGCAATATCTCTTCTATTTATGAATTTTGGATTTTGTATTTTGATGATTCCAATACACAAGAGTGCTCCAGAGATGGTTTTTGTTTTAGTAGACCCGCAACAAAGGAAACACCTGATCTCTTGCCACTTGGACTTTGAGTGCACTAATAGCACTGCAAAATATGAAGCACTAATCGCGGTCTTAAAGAAAGCCATTAAGTTCAAAGTTGGGGCTTGTAATGCAATAGGTGAATCTGGGATTGTCATACGATAGGTACACAATTCTATACATTATGTGTCTCCTAATTTGGAAAGTTATCAACAAGAGGTATAACATTTGATCTCTTAATTCCAAGGTTTCAATATTGTGTATGTTCCTAGAATGTGTAATGTAGCTATGAATGCATTAGAAAATGTTGTTGCTAGGTTGTCACCAATTAGGAACTATTTTTCTACTGGAAATCTTTATAAGCCATCCATCCCTAACAATATCACTAGTTTCTGTATTTTCAATGATGACCAGTAGATAATACATTTCATGTCAAATGATGCTATCTTCAAAGATGTAACCATTGACGAAGACAAGAATGATAGAATGTTGCAAGATTTAACTCAAGGAAGCAAATAGAACCCCATTTTTAAGGGCATGGTATCGTTAGAGATGTTGAATGACTTGGAAAATTGCTTTAGAGGACCAAGAAATGCTAAAAATCACAATTAAACATTGTCACCATGAGTAGATTAATCTTGGAACGAAGAAAGATCTAAAGTTTGTTATATTCGGTACTTGTTGTATACCCCAAGAGAGACAAGCCTTTATCTTCATTTTCAAGATTTCACATAGATGTGTTTGTGTGGTTGCATGATGAGCTTAAAACTTATGACACACGAATAATCTAACATGTTATTCCAATAAAGGAAGGGGCCAAGCCTTTTTAGCAGATGATATTGAAAGTACATCCGACGCTTGAGCCCCTCTTTCAAAGGGAGTTCAGGAAGTTATTCGATGCGTGGATCATTTAGAAAGTGCGAAATTCGACATAGGTTTCTAATATGATCCCACCGAGTAAGAATTCCATGGACATACGCTTATGCATAGATTTATGAAATATTATCCACTCCTCAGACAAAGACAATTATCTAATGTCGTCAATGGATTAGATATTACAGATAGTATTAGGGTCAGTAAAGTTTTCTCTGCATGACAAATTTTCAGGCTACAACCAGGTTCTAGTCTCAGAGTCTGATAAACTTAAAATGACATTTCAAATGAAGTGGGGCACATTCAGTTTCAAAATAATTTGTTTTGGGCTAGTTAATGTCGATGCAACTTTCAAACATGTGATGGAAATCACATTCCATAGTGTTATTGGTTAGAGTGTGGTGGTGATCCAAGGATCTTTTGCTTATAGATGTATGGAAAGAATCACATGTAGAAATTGTAGCTTAATAGAGAAATTTAATGTGCACACAAGAAAGAAGAAAAAAACACATAAAGACATGAAAAGAAGACAACGATACTTGATATCGAAGTTCATCCAACTTGGACTATGTCTCTGGGCCCTGCTCGATCAATGGGGCGGCCTTCATTCATTAAATGGTATGAAAAGAAGAGAATACAATCATCAGTTACATAAAAGGAGGCTTATACCTCCATTATAGAAAATGGCTGAGAAATGGAGAACTCAGATGGAGAAATGGATAGCACCACTACATTCGTGGCATCATGAAGGGTAGAAACCATATCGAATTTACCCAATTCAAACAAAATGATCAATTTCCCCTTCCGCAATCTACTGCCTCAAATTTTGTGCCAAAAATCCTCCCCCCCTACACTTCTGTGTGCATTGGGTTTTTATAATCTTCCTTTTGGTTACAGGCATGCTTAAATAAGAGGTTGTCTTGTTTATAATAGAATATGTTGTCTCGAAAAAATTGGCAGGCCGACCGTCTGACCTTTCTATGCAACAAGCCCACTTAAAATGGCCTTTTTCCACTTAAGTAGATAATACAAAAAACATTGGAAAAACCTGACTAAAAGCCTTTTACTCAGATTTCAAATTATATGAAATCAGGCTTTATAACACAATTGGGTCTAGCCCCCATATCACAATCGATGTATCGCTGGTTCAATAGTCCTGTTAGCAGAGATTGCCAATCACTGATCACTGATATCTCTAATCGGTGATCGCCAATATCACCGATATTGGCATATCAAACCGGCCCTATCGCATCGCTACCACCCAGGGGTCCTAGTCCTATCCCTTGGGTTTCGCCAACCAGATCTGTCGATCTGATCATCCTGATATTGTTGATTGCTTGCCCCCGATTTTGATTTAGATGGAGATCGTTGATCGTGGGTTCCGCTGCACCTAGCTTAAGCTTGCCTTTTGACTTCTCTAATTTCGATTTGCCTATTAAAGGCTTAAAGCCATTTTTTTAGAGAAAAAGCCTCATTTTCCAAAGGAACAAGGAAATCTTCTTTCTTCCATAACTTCATCATCCGGACTCGAATTGGAGTGTCATTCACAGGGTTGGAATCAGGGTGACGAGCACTTCAATATGATGTTAAGATACTTACTTTTTTGCCACTTTGAATTTTGAGATTTTCCATGCCATTATATCTAAAGATCCACCTGGATCAATCCTCCCCATTGAGGAGATTTTGGACCATCAAAAGCTTTCATTAGTCAATTAGCAAGTGAGGGAATTATTCCCTCACCCTTTCCTTCTCTAGCCATTTTTCCTTGTTGGGCTGCATCCCCTTGAAGCCAACTCGAAGGTATTCCACATCTCCTCACTGTGAATTCGTGGTTCTTCTATCAAGGATGATGTCTTCAGGTAACTCATCAAGATATTCTAGTGCAAAATCATCAACTGTAGGAACTATACCCACCTTATTGATGTCCAAGATCAATGGTGGTTCATACAACTTTTAGTTCTCCACATTCACTACTGAGTACATTTTGCATATATATTAACAAGTGAAGACGAAAGGCATTGTTTCCAATCTTCTCCAAGATGGTGAATGGACCGTACCAGATTGGTTGTAACTTCTTCCCTTCTCCCTTCATCCTGTCCTTGCTAATGTGGAACCACACTATGTTTCTCACTTGGAATTGATGTTCGACTCGGTGTTTGTCATGTCAAGCCTTGTAATGGGCTTGAATTTTCTCCAACTGCTCTTGCACTATTTGGTGACTCAACTGGATTTTCTGAATGAACTGCTGAGCTTTGTCCCTGTCATTATATCCACTGGAGTCATCTTCCCTTCCAAAGACCATGTCAAAAGGGTTCTTTGGCAGGTAACCAAAACATGTCTCAAATGGTGAATGTTGTGTAGATGAGTGCACTACTTTGTTGAAGGAATGCTACACATATGGGAGATGCTCATCCCACAACTTAGGATGTTTCCCACAATAGCCTCGTAACAAGTGTACCACGGTGCGGTTGACAACCTTTGTCTGTCCATCAGTCTGTGGATGAAATGACATGCTTCTTTTCAACTTGGTGTCCATCATCATCCACAAGCTAGTCCAAAACTCTCCAAGAAAGCAAGAGTCCGATCTGACACAATCGATGTGGGCAGCCCAAAATGGACCCAAACATGTTGAAATAAAAGATAAGCAATCCGCTCTACAGTAATCTGCTTTGTACAAGGCATTAGAATATGCATCTTGCTAAAATGGTCAACGACGACATACAAATAGTCATGACCCTTTCTAGACAAAGGAAAACCTCCTACAAAGTACATCGACATGCTTTCCCATGCACAACTTAGAATAAGGAGTGGTGTGTAGAGCTCGAGTTTTCTATTAGAGGGCATTGAAATAGAACACATCACAAAACCCTTTACATAGCGAGTCACAATGTTCTTCATATGAGTACAAAAAAAAAATATTTGTACATGACATAAAGTCTTTTCGACACCAAAGTTTCTAGACACAAGAGGTGTGGGCCTTTCAAATTACATGTACTCTTTCTGTTGTGGCAATACACAATTTTCCAAGGTGATACAACAGTTTCCCCTACAAGTGATAGTTGTCCACCTGTGAAAAATGGGTAAGTTTTTCTTAAATTTCCTTAAAGTCATCATCATTAGCATATTGTTCAGCATAACTCTCAAAAGACAATGAAGCATTATGCAAAATAACAGAAGCAAAAATAGGAGGGTGAGATAGTATATCGGCCACTTTATTATTAGTGCCCTTCTTATAATTTATTACCAGATGAAACTATTGAAGAAAACCCATCCACCTCAAATGATGAGATTGTTCCAACTTGGTTTGTGACTAAAGGTACTGTAAGCGTTGATGATCTGTATGGATGATGGTATCCTTGCTGATCAGGTAATGTTTCCACTTTTTCACACTATGCACCAAGGCATAAAGCTCCTTGTCATAAGTGGGATAGTTTATCACAGCCTGAGAAAACTTATCAGAATGGTAACAAATCGGCTTCTTTTGCTACATCAATATAGCTCCCATGGCATAACCGTTGGGATCGGTTTCAATCTCGAATGGCTGTTGGAGATCGGGTAAGGCTAAGACTGGTGCTGTGCTGATCTTTTCCTTCAAGGTTTAGAAGGACTTCTATTATCTTCCTCCCAATTGGAAGACCTGTTTCACACTTGTCAATGTGTGCAAAGGTGCTGCAGTAACATAGAAATTGGCAATAAATCTCCTCCAATACTGGACTGCACCTAAAAATATGTGGACCTCAGTTACACTAGTAGGCTTAGCCTAATTTACAATTTCCTCAACTTTAGAGGGATCAGTTTTCAACAGACCATGACGAACAATATGACTTAGGTATCCCAAAAAGGTTTTCCTGAACTCACATTTTGACAACTTTACATAGAATTTTTCTTTTTTCAATACGTCAAGCACTTTCTTCACATGACACACATGTTCATTCCAACTTTCACTAAAGAAAAGTATATCATCTAAATATACAAGAACAAATTCATCAATGAAAGGCCAAAAGAGATCATTCATGACCCTCATAAAAGTGGTTGGAGCATTGCAAAGTCCAAATGGCATCACCATCCATTTGAATAACCCATGTTTGGTTTAAAGGAAGTTTTCCACATGTCCTGCTCTGCAATTCAGACCTGGTGATAACCACTACACAAATCCAATTTGGTGAAATAACAACATTCTTTAACTGATCTAATAAGTCATCAATGCATGGAAGCGGGTAGCGATTTTTTGCTGTGATTTTGTTTAGCGCGCGGTAATCCACGCACATCCTCAATGTGCCATCTTTCCTTGGGACTAAGACAATTGGTGAGCCACACGGAGAAGTGCTCATCTTGATGACCCCTTGGTCCAGTGATTCCTACACCTCTTTATTGATTTCCTCCATCTCAATGGTGGACATCCTGTACATGCCAATATTTGGTAAAGGAGCGTCATGATGCAAATGGATTTCATGTTGGATTTCCGTCTTTGGAGGTAATCCCTTTGGTTACTCAAACATCTCATCATAATTATAAATTAATCCACATAATTCTTGTTTATGTTCCTGATCGCAGCCTTGGAAAGCATCATCTAATTCTGCATCTTTTTCCCTTACAACCATAAGCATGCAACCCTTACTGGAATTTACCAACCTTTTCATTTGTCCAACACTTATAAGGCTGGCATTGATTTTATTTTGATGAGCCCTTACAACATATTCTACCCCATCTTTTGTGATTTGGTATTTGTTTTCATGATGACAAAAGACTGCCTTTGTATCATATAGATATAGACTCCCTAACACCATACCATAGATATCCAATGGTATCACATCAACTTCTACTTCATCCACTAGCTTAGAAGCGATTACAAATTTTACTTTACACTGCTTGGTTACATTCAATTTTTCTTTATCATTTATCCATCCAAGTGGTTAAGGTTTTGGATGTGGGTTTGTTTCTAAGCCGAGTTTCTTTAGCAATGATTCTGTAATTATGTTTGCTTGGGATCCAGTATCAAATAGAGTTTCTACTTTAGTATGATTTATGACAACTCCGATATGAAATAGTTCTATTCTCTTTCGATCATTAGGAAGGGACTCATTTACAGAACTAGTGCCTTCATACAATTGAGAATTAACATGAGGTGTAAGAGTACCTTTTGTTCCCGCTATTGTGATCAACGCTTCATCTCTAGAATTGGATCTAAGGTCTTGCTACATAGTCGCCACTGTCTTCTGCTTGCCTTTTCCTCCATACTTCTTTGGTCTCCTTTCTGGGTGCTATTTCCAATAGTGATCGTCAGCGTGGCCTTCCGTTTTGCAGTGATTGCAATACAACCTTTCTCCTTCTCTAGCTGCTACTATTTTCTTCTCCTTTCCTTTCCATTTTGCTTTATATTTGCCATTGGGAGGTTTGAATGGTGGTTTTCTGGAATGATCATCTCTTTCATTTTTTCCCCTATTCTCAATATGAATTGCCTTTACGCTGGCTGAGTCAATAGTGGTTAATTCAAACAACAATAATGAATGCCTAATGTAACAATGTAATGAGCCAATGTACTTAGTTACTATCTGAGGCATATCAAGTGCAATACCCAAATTCAGTGTTTTCTTTCTAAACTCCTCTGTAAAACTCTGAACATCCTGACCTTTTCCTTGTCTTAAATACTGCCAATTCATTAAATCTTTTGGCTTGTATCCCAAGGGATAAAACTGTTCCTTTAACATAGAAATAAAATTAGACCATGACGAAAAGAGGTTACCCACATTCTTACTGCTCTGCAATTTGCTCTTCCACCAAACAAGAGTGGTGCTGGTTAGCTGTAGAGAGGCCAGTTGAATCTTTGCCTCATCCTCCACGATCTGCTAAATCCTGCAATAGACCTCAATCTGCCTAATCTAATTATTAAGCTTCTCTGTGTTACTTTCACCATTAAACATTGGAAGATCAAATTTAAGATCTAATTTAAGGAAAGGTTTCTTAGATGCATCACTTGAATTTCTATGATTATGGTGGTGAGAGGAAGAAGAACTTTCACTCGCGGAAGGAGAAGGATGGGGTTCTTCTCCACCATTCCCATGCGCTGAACCTTGTTCTTCTAGGTTTCTCTCTTCTACTTTCTCCAGCCTTAAAACTAACTTATCGACATTCTCTGCCATTGAATAGAAGGTTTTGCGGAAATTGTAATCCTCTTCAAGATGAGCTTCATCTTCCATGTTTCTCCTACGATGTGCGTGCCCCGATTCAGGATCGAAAGGCTCTAGTTACCCTTCGCCTCTTTGGAGCCTGTTTCTTGTTAGCATACAAATATGCAATTCACATCTAAAAATCCCTTCTCTGATACCATTTGATCTAGGGATCTTTTGCTTATATATGTGGAAAGAATCACATGTAGAAATTGCAGCTTAACAGAGATATTTAATGTGGACACAAGAAAGAAGAAGAAAACACATAAAGACACAAAAAGAAGACAACAAGGCTTGACAATGAAGTTCATCAAACTTGGACTATGTCTCCAGGCCTTGATCAATCAATGGGGAGGCCTTCATTCATTAAATGGCATGAAAAGAAGAGAATACAATCATCAGTTACATAAAAGGAGGCTTATACCTCCATTCTGGAAAATGGCTGAGAAATGGAGAACTCAGATGGAGAAATGGATAGCACCACTACCTTCATGGCATCGCGAAGGGCAGAAACCATTAAAAATTTTCCCAATTCAGACAAAGTGATCAATCGCCCCTCCTGCAAACTCCTACTTCAAATTGTGTGCCAAAAATCCTCTCCCCCTGCAATTCTGCATGCATTGGGTTTTTATAATCTTCCTTTTGGTTACAAGCGTGCTTAAATCGAAGGTTGTCTTATTTATAAATGAAGTCCTTATCTCAAAATGATCAACAGGTCGACCATCCAATCTTTCTATGCAACAAACCCCTTTAAAATGGCATTTTTCCACTTAAATAGATAATACACAGAACATTGGAAAAACTTGACTGAAAGCCTTTTACCCGTATTTGAAATGATATGAAATCGGGCTTTACAACACAATCGAGTCTGGTCCCCATATCGCAATAGGCATATCGCTGGTTCAATAGTCCCGTTAGCAGGGATTGTCGATTGCCAATCATCGATATCACTAATATCGGTGTATCGCATTGGTCCTATTGTATTGCTATAACCCATGGGTCCTGGTCCTATCCTTGGGTTTCGCCAACCCGATTCGTTGATCCGATCATCCTGATATCACCGATCGCTTGCCCCCGATTGCAATTTAGTCAGAGATCATTGATCGGGGGTTTTTTTGCACCTGCGTTAAGCCCACCTATTGACTTCTTTGATTGTGATTTGTCTTCCAAAGGATTTAAGCCATTTTTTAAGAGAAAAATCCTCATTTTCCAATGGAACAAGGCAATCTTATTTCTGCCATAACTTCATCATCCGGACTTGGATTGGAGTGTCGTTCACACCATTGGAATCAGGGTGACGAGAACTTCGATCTCATGCCAAGATACTTGTTTTTTGCCACTTTGAATTTTGAGCTTATGCCACTGTATCTGAAGATCCACCTGGATCAGGTGGTGTATCTTGATGATTTCGCAGTGTTTTCAAAAAATAGTTTGACCACTTGCACCATCTGAAGGCAATTTTTGAGCGAGGTTGAAAATATGGGATATATCTTAATACCAAGAAGAGAATTTTTGTAATGTCCAAGGGAAATCTCTTGGGCTAGATCATTGTAAAAAGTGGAATTAATGTGGACCCTGAAAGGTTAAATTATGTGATGCAAATTCCCTTCCTAGTGAATAAGAGATCCATGCAATCCTTCTTGGGGAAGATAAACTTTCTCTGCAAGTTCATCTCTCATTATTCTCAGATGATCAAACCCATGTAAGAGGGTGAAGAAGGATTTAGTATACAAGTGGGATAAGAGGGAAAAAGATGCATTTTCCTAAATTAAGCAAGTGATCACAGAAGCACTAGCCTTGTATAGTCCAAACTTCAACAATGATGTCTTGTTTTACACCTTTTATTCTAATCCTTCTATTGTCCTCATGCTTACGCAAAAACATGATCAGAATAACAAGGGACCTATAAATTTTATTATTACTACCTTATAAGGACTTGAAGTTAACTATCCTTCCATTGATAAACAAAATTATGCAGTCCACAAGGTGATGAAGCAATTCTAGCCTTATATTTTGAACAATGATTGTGTTATCTTTGTGCCACACCCAACATTCAGATCGTGGTTTGTCCAACAAGAGCTAGGTGAGAGAAGAGAATTTTGGATGACTAGTTTACAATAGTATGATCTAGAATTCAAACGAGTTCCAAGGGCCATGGTCTATGTCATCTAGTAGCAAAAGTAGTGAAAACACTTGAAGATGATTTATCTGGATGGGATTAGGAGATCGAGATGTGCAATGTTGAGAGAGCTACCCCCCCTAATATCTCAAACTCTTCATATGAAAATGTGTGATAGTGTATTCAGCATGCTACTTTTCCCTCTCATTTATCCACACAATCGAAGAGGGCAGTCAGATTAAAAGCTTTATCTTACCAGTTCATACATTGGGCGATTTTTACAAAGCACCATAATAGAGTATTTCTTAGATTATTAGATGCACAAGATTTAGAAAAGATGTTTCATGAACTCCATGATGGACCAGTCGGAGGACACTTCGTGGGTGACACTATGACACACAAAGTCACACAAGCCATTTTTTCTTGGCCCATTTTGTTCAAATATGCTCCCACATATGCCCGCAAGTGTCTGTTATGTCAAAAGTGTGCCGACGAAGGAAATAAGATAGTTTCCCCATTGCACCCTATTTTTGTTGAAGAACCATCTAAAAAATGGGTTTTAGATGTTATTGGTGAGATTTTTCTGCACTCATCGAAGTAACACAACTATATTCTTATTGCCATAGACTACTTTATATGGTGGATAGAAGCAATTCCATTCAAGTAAGTGAACAATAAGGAAGTCATCAACTCCCTAAAGAAAAATATCATTTCCAGGTTTGATGTTCCAAATTCACTTGTTTTTGAAAATGCAACATACTTTTCATCATTAATATTATATAATTTTAAATTGTAAAATGGTATTATATTGAAACACTCTGCTAATTAATATCCATGGGGAAATGGTCTTGTTGAGTCCACTAATAAGAACCTTATTTGTATTATCAATAAGATCATTTTCTCTAAATGGAAGAACTCACACTCTACGTTGGTGGATGTTGGGACAGGGAAAAGGTATGATTTCCCTTCATAAAATGCTTCATTTACCATTCATCCTTATACGATTATCTCTGTTTATAGATTGAAATGAGGAAAATATCAGCTAAAGTTGGATGGAACTATTTGGTGATAGAATAGTAAAATTCAATACGAAAAACTGATTCTTTTCTATCTTTGTATGCATAGATGTGGATTGGGCAAAAGCTGTTCAATTGGCAGAACAACATGAGGTCATAAAAGGGAAAAGATACAATGCCTTGGGTAGAGAAGGAAGTGGAAGATCAGCTCGAAAATTCCTATTTTATCACATGATCAGATTTTATATTGTGGAATCCTCAGGATTCCCTGATATTAAGGATTTGCTTTTATCCAATTTTTTTTTATGTTATATATAGGGCCAAAAGGCAATTAGATACAGTTCAAACTTTTGATAATCTATAATTATTCTTTTTATAACATCTATGTTGTTATATCAGTGACTCTGTTAGTTGTTACTTGAAATTAATGAAAGATGGTTGAGTTTGATACATCTTCATATTCTGAGTTCTTATTAAGCAGAGGCTTCTAGTGACTTTGGGACTAGTCACAAGAAGTTCCACTGCTCCTTTGTGTCATATTTTTATATTTATTCTTGGTTATTTATTTAATGTTTATTTATTTCATTTATCATGAAGGTTTGTGATATTTATTCATACCGCTGTTCAAATAGATTCAGAGTGAAGCCGTGAGATATAATTAAAGTAGCACTTTGATCGGAATTAGTGAATTCATGTTGATAGAAAATTGTTGTTCATTTGAATAGATGTTATCATAGATCTTGAGAGATAACACTGATTAACTTATATATATTGAAATATAGATCGCTTTCCATTTAGGAATCCTTTATCTCTATTTGATGTTCAATTACCGATTGTTGATTGATGTTCATTTACTATTGTTGTTCAATTGGGAAATGTAGATTGATTTGTGTTGTTATAGATTAACAATGGCGATTCAATAGTTATAATTTCCTCACTTGATTGAGTATGATTAGTCTTAAGTTTATTTGAACAACTCTAAGTGTAATTATTCTTTTCATTCAGTTTCAATTGATTTCGGAACAAGTTGCATAGAATTGCAGAGTGTGTCAGAGAGAATTTCTTCCATAGATAGTTCTTTTCAGAATTGTGTGAATTGAATTGAAGAGTTAGCCTTTAGTGATTGCAATGATTCATCATTAGATAACCTTTATATTCACAACACATACTGTGTTGGCACTCTTGAGATAAAAAGACTTACCTCGAGTTGACAACTAATGTAGGTATTAAGATTGTTTGTAAAAAGACATCTTAGTGACCCAACATTTTGGTGTTGTTGTTTGGGAGAGTGTCTCAAGCGATTGTTTTTATTTATTTGTTGTAGGAGAATTGGGTTTTAAAAATGGAAGGTAAGAACCTGTGTACCTAGCAATTCAAGTGCTTGCTTATCTACCCTCTTTACAGAAAAACCTTAGAGGTTAAATAGGAATTTGCTTTTATGAATGATTACAAATAAAAATATAGAAAAAGAGCAGAATCCTCCACCAAAACCCACAAAACCCAAAGGATCAGTGAACCTTTGGAGAACAAACTTTACGAATGAAATCGTAAGAAAAGAAGAGTCTCAAGAATCAGTAGGATTCCGGGCTATACCTGGAAAAAGTTCTACTGTTATCCCTCAAGCAGCAGGCTCACCATATGCAACTCATGCAGAGATTAAAAGCCAAGTAGGAGGATCAGAATAGAGTTTTCAAGCTACAATAGTTTTAAACTCTGATCCTCTAGAAGAGGGAAAATATTGTAACTTAAGAGAAGGAAAAAGAGAAACTAGTGGGCTTGCTAAAGCAGAATCACAGTTGTCTGAACAATGGTCTCCTGAGATTCCAGACCTAGGAAGTGTTGTAAATCCATCTTGGGTTGTTAACTCTTTTCTTACTGCAGAAGTGCCCCTTGAAATCCGCGTAGATTATTGGCACATATTTGATCAAATGGAATATTAGCCACCCCAAGGTCAAACCTTGACATTAGGGCACCCCATAATCGACCAAGTGGCCAATGCCCCTATGAAGACTATTCCTCTGCAGAGCATCCCAACCTTACATGGGATGATCACAAAGGATCTTTATGTTTTCCTGTTTGAGTTTGGTGTCCTCTGTAGAGGGTATGTCTATACCACCAACCCCCAAAAGCTAAAACTATTCCCTTCCACTCTGAATGGGGTAGCTCTGAGATGGTTTATGGGTCTAGGTGGGCGAACCATCAATTCTTGGGATGAAATGAAAACCTCCTTATTTATAATATACCGGGACTTTTGTAAAACTAGGGAACTGAAAGATGAGATTTTCAAGATGACTACAAAAGATAATAAAAGACTAGAAGAATATGTAGAATGATATAATTATAATTTGCAGAGCTCTCCACACACTACCCTACCAAAATAAGTCCTAGGAGCTATCTTGATTAAAGGAATGAAAGAGGAATGGGTAGCAACTCTAAAATTAATGGAAAAAGGAGATATTTCTCAAGAATATTATGATGAAATTACTCATTTGCGTATCAGGTGTTTTCGGGGAAGCACACATACAAGAGCATCTAGCCGAGATCCCATGAGGAGAGGAAGCAAACCACATAGTGGAGGTGTAACAAGGATGGAGATCGGCAACCTCTTGGAAGATTTTAAGATGGACATCCTGGGCACTCTTACAACACATCTGGATGTCCTATAGGCTAAACAAAAATAGGCTTTAGTAGAACAAAATTTCACCATCTTCTACCCACATTGTTGAAATAATCAAAACCAATGGGAATGCCCATTAGACATGGTTTAGACGTGCGCCAATTGTACTAAATACCACGACTTTGAACAATTTCCATCATTAACTGGGATGAAAGTAGTATTCAAAGAAGTAGAGGCATAAACAAAACTAGTATATCTGATGAACTAGCATCGACAATGGGAAGCTAAACCTATAGGTATGTCACAAGACACAACCCAATTCTTTCCTTCCTTGCAGTTTAATCAATGGTAGAACCTTGGGGTAGCCTAGCAAGGCCAATGACCCTACCCAAATTGGCAGAGACCACCATTCCCTATGACATCCTGGCCAACAAAATCTTTTGTAGGAAATGACTGGCCGAATTCTCCTTTTACTCCTCTTTGGCAAGGCAATCCCTATCAATTCTAGTGGTCTGCTTCCACCTCTCAAAATCCAAATTGGTCTACAAAATGGCAGCAACCTCTGGGGATATCTAATGTACCTATGGGGATAAGTCCTCAGCCTCAATCTTCACTGTCATCTCCTTATACATTACAAAAAAATTGTCAACCTCTTCTACGACCACAATTACCAACTTAGCCAAACATGAATCCTAATAACAAACTAGTCCAGTTGGTATAGATTATTGAAAACCTAGAGTATGAGATTGAGCAGAAAGAATATAATGAGATCAGATTGAGCT
The DNA here is from genome assembly GCA_000404065.3 of Pinus taeda. Taxonomy (NCBI): domain Eukaryota; kingdom Viridiplantae; phylum Streptophyta; class Pinopsida; order Pinales; family Pinaceae; genus Pinus; species Pinus taeda. The sequence goes on from APFE031548133.1 coordinate 80,036, forward strand.
TAGGACGTGTCATCACCCCTGAGGAAAACATGGACCAACCTTCAATTGAAAATGTAACACCACATGTACATATTCCATCGCTTGTACATGTTCCACCATTTGTAGATAATATTGAACCAAAGCAAGGGGGAGAAACAGATTAGGATGATGACTTTGGAAAACTTATAGTCACTTCTCCTCCATTCCCTGAAAGGCTAAAAATACCTAAACTGATCACGTACCGTGATTTTGATCTTGTAGGGGAACTAAATTTTTTTTGTATTAAGATCCCTCTCCTCCAGACCATTTAAGACATTCCCATCTATGCGAAAAAAATAAAAGAATTGTGTGTAAGGAAGCTTGTGAGGAAGGAAAAACCCTCACCCACTATCCATGTTGTAGGAACCTTATCAGATTTACTCTTGGGAGAGGAAACTCTAATAAAGTATGAAGATATTGGAAACCACATAGTAACGGTTTAGATATATGGCCACTCTTTTCAAAATACGCTAGTTGACCTAGGAGCTGCCATTAACATATTAACAATAGAAACTCGTCAAGCACTTGGTATTACAGCCTTAGAACCAACCACCACTTTATTAGAACTTGCTGATCGATCGATGGTAAGACCAGAAGGGACATTACAAGATATCATAGTTTCTGTTGACACATGGGAATATCCTGTAGAATTCCTGGTTATAAACCCAAGGAGTAGGTTGGATGGGCATCCTTTGATTCTGGGTCAACCTTGGCTGGCAACAAATAATGCATATATTGGCTGCCGAGAAGGCAACATGACTATTACAAAGGGGGATGTTGTAAAAAATCTGCTGTTATATCCTCCTGCCAGGCCAAGTTTCCCCATTGTAAAAATATGTAAGCAACCACCAGCGTACCTGGAAGAGAGCATCCATTCACCACTCACAATAGAAGAGGCATTCGAATTGAAGGATCAGATTGAAGATGATGTTATCAACAATTTTATAAATCAGCCAACTAATGTGAGTAATGTACAATGTCAGATGTTGAAAGCAATCCTTGATAACGAAGCCATGGATGATCCCCTGAAGGATACAGATGACCAGCATATTCAAACGACCATAAGAGCAAACCAATTGAGATTGAGTGAGAAAAAGTGCTAAATATGAGTGCTAATTTGGATAGTAAACAGTAGCAAAGATTATCTAGATATTACAGAAAAATAAAGGGGCTTTTGCCTGGGATTATCCTGATATGAAAGGGATAGACCCATAGCTATGTACACACCATGTTTATACAGATAAGGATGCTTGACCCCTACAACAACCTCAACAAAGGTTGAACCACACCTCATGGATATTGTAGAAGAGGAATTGTAGAAGCTACTCGATGTAAAAAAAAATTATCCTATCTCGGACAGTAAATGTGTCTCTCCATTGGTGGTTGTCCTTAAGAAAAATGGGAAGTTGCATATTTGTGTAGACTAATGAAAGCTAAACAAGGAACAAAGAAAGATCACCTCCCCCTCCCATTTATTGATCATGCCCTCAATACGTTGGTAGGGAAGCAATTCTTCTCCTTTTTAGATGGCTTTAGTGGTTATAATCAAATTCGGGTTGCCCCTGAAGTCTAGGAGAACACAACCTTCACCTATCCTTGGGGCACATTTGCATATAGGGTATTGCCATTTGGTTTATGCAATGCCCCAACCACGTTTCAAAGAGCTATACTAAGCATCTTTTCCGACCTTATAAATGAAGGACTTGAGGTATATATGGATGAATTTAATCCATATCGAGATGGTTTTGATCAAGCATTGCAAATGCTAGAGAAGGTCTTAGAACAATGCATTTCTACCAGGTTATGTTTAAGCAATGTCAAGTGTCACATGATGATGACCGAGGGCGTGATCCTGGGACATTACATCTTTGTAGTAGGAATACAGGTAGATCCAACAAAAATACAGATAATTCTTTTACTGCCCACCCCTTGCACCCAAACATAGGTACGCAATTTCCTAGGATATGGAAGTTATTATCGCAGGCTTATTAAGAATTTTTCACAGATTGCGGCACCCTTATACACTCTAACTGGGAATGCTGATTTCAGTTGGTCTAACAAGTGTGATACAACTTTTGCAGGTTTAAAGAAACTAGTCTCGACAACACGAGTATTATGTGGACCAAACTGGGATCTTCCTTTCCACATCTCCACGAACACATCAGATGTAGCTATAGGTGTTTTCCTTAGCCAGGAGGAGGACAAGAAACCTTATGCTATATATTATATTAGCAAAAATATCACTCCTACAGAACTCAATTATGTAGTGACAGAAAAATAATTCTTATTTGTTATTTATGAAATAAACAAATTTAGACATTACATAATTGGCTGCCAAGTCTTTGTGTATGTTGATCACTCTGTTATTCGGTATCTACCTAATAAACCAATCAAAAATGGTCGAGTAACACGGTGGATATTTCTTTTGGAGGAGTTCGACATTACTATCAAAGATTGTCAATGGAAGGAAAATCAAGTTGTTGATTTTGTATCTCGAATCCCGAAGGTTAATGATCCACTGGCGGTAGATGACCAATTTCCAGATGACCACCTATTTTCCATGGAAGTTAAGACACCATGGTGTGCATATGTGGCAAATTATCTGGGAGTAGGGAAGCTACCTAAACATTTAACGACAAGAGAAAAAAAATTGATTGTTTAGTGCAGCGTGTGGTTCTCTTGGATAGGCATATATATTTTTCATACAGGGGCCAACATGTGTATATGCAAATGTATCCACGAGGATGAGATCCATGAAATTATGAAGGCTTTCTATGATGAACCCTGTGGGAGACATTTCATAGACCGAAGGATAGGACATAAGGTATTACAAATGGGATATTATTGCCTACTATTCTTAAGGATGCTAAAAAATATGTCGAGGCTTGCGACAGTTGCCAAAGGATGGGCCGACTTGGCCAATTTTTCGAAATGCCTCTTGTTAGAGCCTAGATTTACCTCAGGCTGAGAAAGGTAGGATCCAGGGCCAACATCAAACCATGCTTAACCTTGTAGCGAGCCCTACCAGGTCGGAGTGGGCTCTCTCTGGGTCAATCTCAACCCAGAGACCTAAGATGATTGATTTAACTACTGATCTTAGGCTAGGTATATGTGTGCAAGAGTCTGATTGAACAAAATAATGATTTGTTGGCTCAGATGGAAAGGCAGATTTTGGGTGTGGGGAATGAGGCTCAGTCTTGCAGAGATCTCAATGGGGCAAGGTAGGCAATTGTTTTTCGCACTTCGAATTTGAATGAGATGAAAGGATTAGATAGGGGAGGAGATGAAGAGATCAAGGAAAGTCATAAATCCTCTCCAAACAGCTAAAAACATCAAGAAACGAAAACAAAACTCAAGTAGAGCACTCCGTTTTCAATGGATTCTACTTACACTCTTCTTTGTATAGTTAAGAAGAAACTAGATAGAGAATGGCATACAAAACATATAAGAAAATTCAAAATTACAAAAGAAAGCATTGTATGAAGAAAAATTGCCACATGAATCCCAAAGAGTGTTGCAAACCTTGGTCTCAATTCCTTAGCCAAAATGCTGATATGAGTGTACAATGAAGTTCAAGGCTTTCTCAAAAGTCAAACCCTACTAATGACTGAAAAAACACATAATATAGACAAACCATAGCTCATCCTAGCCTCTAGGGGTCGAGCTCACATGTTTAGGAGCTATTCTAACCAATTCTAAACTGAGAACTAGAATTCAGGCAGTGGAACAACATGCCTCTAGAAACAAGGGAACTAATTCATTTAGTTTCAAACAACATTTTAACCAATGAATCTACCTCCATAAGTGAAAATTTCACATATTTACATCATTATCCATCAATTTACGTTAAATTACATCATAAATTTGCCATTATGAAAGTGGAAAAGTCAAACTAGCCAAAGTTGGGCAAAAAACAGAGCAATACTTGGTCAAACTGGCAATTTTTCCTCTATGCCCGGCGCCTAATTCTCTATTCGTAGTGTCTGCTTGGATCCACTTTTGGAGGCCTTCCCAGTGTCCAAATTAGCTCCAAGTGTGCTTGTTTAGAAGGATTTCCTGTCTAATTTCCAACCCAAGTGGAATTTTTCAGTTTGGTCTCCATTTGCCTCTCCAAAACTCAGTTCTACAAACATTGCTTCCTATGTTTCAAAATAGGGGTAGTAAGATCATTTTTTGAGTGTTTTTGACCCTTTTGAGGGCCCAAAACCTGCCCAAAGTTCTTGGCCATTGGTATTCAAGCATATTTTTTCATGCCAAATCCACAAATGTTGAGTTTTTGTGATTCGGAGGCCCCTAGCAAAAGCAAGCGCCATGTGTCGCGGCACATAGGGAAGAAAACTCTTTTTTTTGTGCCAAAAATTTCGAAAATGAAAAAAGTGCCACAAATTTTTTGAAATTTGGACTGAGTCTTCTCTATCAAGAGCTATGTTGGGCCAAGGAAGCCTCAGCCAATATCCGAAGTCGATCACGTTCCTTTCACCTCTTTGATGCCTTCTTCAATTTTGCCTTTAAGCTCCTTATCCTTGCCTTGTAAACTTTCTTCCTCGCCATATAGTGAAAGGCCATGTGTCTCAACAAGTTTTTCTCCTTGTTGGCCTTCTCCAACAATTTCTTTAGGTGGATGTTGATTCTTTCAAGCCAAGGCTCCCGATCGGCATTGATCTCTTGCTCAAGCGATGTGAGCTCCACCCTCCTTCTTTGGGCAGCATGGTGATTCTCCCGAATTTTTTGTAACTCCATGATTGCTTGATGATCTTCAAGCCGCTTATTTATCTACTCCAAGTACTTTATAATCCACTTAGGCCTCTCCAAGTTGAGGGACAAGGCCTTGATGTCCGCCTGTTGCTCTTGTATGATTTCCTTGAGATTTACATTTTACGGGCCCACATATGTATCATCATCCCCTATAAGAATGAAATCAGTATTACATTCCCCTGAAGGCCCCTCATCCTCTAATGGCCTCTTGCCTTTGTCCTAAAACCATTATGCTAATGATGAAAGCGAGACCCCTTCCACCCCAGTTGGAGATAATACTCACTTTGCTACTGCAAACAAATGTCTATTGCCCTTCTAATAATTGATAAACACTAGCATACTAGCAGTCTGTGTCTCATGACCTTCATGCTGATAAGAAGGTCCACCTTTCTCATGCAAAGTCTCTGAAGGTCCTTGAGGAGCTGTGAAAATCTAACGAGAGATGAAGTCCTCCAAAGTGATGCCCTGTAAGCCAAGTTGATGAACAACCACAATTTTAATGAGAGCAAAATGGTAAATATTGTTGAATTGCTACTCAAGAGTCTTGTGCTACACTAGACTGGTCATATTTTCGATATTTCGGCATATGAAGTAAGGGATGTTCATCATCCTTACCCTGGTAAAATGCATCAGCAACCTAATATGATAAGCATACAAACAGGAGAACTGGCCCTCACAATTGAAATACTTCATGATCAGTTTCATTAAAGGAGCATATGCATCTTTGAGGTATTGAAATGGAAAAAATCTCCTGAGCTGTCTCAAATAACCGGGATTGATGTATGGTTCATAATGCTGCTGGTCAATTTGCTGCCTCTTGTTCCATTTCTCTCCAATGTTAGGAATATCGGTTGCTAGTGAAATGGATTCTGGTGTTAATGGGAAAGTGACACCAGCTAGAGTAGCCTCACCATCATGTAAATGCAGCACAAACAAATGGGCCAACTCATGGTGAAACTGAATGCTAGCACCGTCCTCACAAAATTCATAGCAGGACTAGTGCTGGAAACAAGAGATGGCAATAGCGTAGGCCTGTAATTCAACAAGAGTGGTTGGTTCCTCTCAAATATATTTGCCTCATCTATGAGGCCTCCTGGGTGCATGTACCGTCGTAGGTGAATCGCTGTGTGTCTCCTCCTCATAATCATCTGAGGGATCAGATGCAATTTCTGCTAGGGAATGAACTATCTTGGAGCTACCTTGAAGAGAAATAGACGAGCTGTGATGTGTTTTGAATTTTTCCACCAAGGGAAACAGTGATATGAGGGACTGTGGAGGGAGAAAATAGTGAGGGATTTAGGGATTGTTGGGGTAGGGTTTAGTTAAGGGAACAAGGAATTAGAGAGTATTTTGGTATGGGATTAGGGTTTGGGAGTTTTCATGTGGTATTTTGGGAAATGAGATTTGGGATATGGGATTAGTGAATTTAGGGGTGTGTGAATTTAGGGAATAGGGAAATCAAAGGAAAAATGGAGTAAGGGAGTGGTAAATGGACTTGGTAGCCAAAACAGTAAGTACTAACCCTAGGCAGCAATTTCCTTTGAAAATTTTGAAGAGATGGGGTTTGATTTCTTTTAAATAATCACCATACATAAACCACCATGAAACAACCACCAAAATTGGATGAGAAATAGTGATAGAGGCTCAACCTACTTGGAGAAGTCAAGATCCGTGTGTTTTGAGTGCTTTGGAGTAAGTTTTTGAAGTTTTTGGGCTTGCCGGCTGTATGCGCTGCGCATCAAACCCAATGCGCCGTGCCAGTTATGTGCGTCGTGCCTGTGCGATTTTGAACTGGAGGTCAAAGCCCAGTTTTGTGCCGTGCCTACTATGTGCACCGCACCACTTGCCCAATGCGCTGCGTCCCTAGTTTTTTAGCTGATTTCTCCCACTTTCTCCTACTTGCTCACCACCATGACTTTGCCTTGCTTCCACTTTGTCTTTGAGTGCAAATGAACTTTTCAAATTGAAGGAATGACTTATAAACAAGGAGCCTTTAAATTTTTGGTTTGCAAAACCCACTTTTGCAATGTTTTGAAAATGACTTTATTTCTTAACTTTGTTTTGAACTTTATCACCCTTTTTTAGCTTGTGATGAACTAAATGATCTGTGCTTTGTTTGTTTTGCAAGTGGCTGGAGCCATTAGGTCTAGGGAATGCGATTAGGGTTACAGGTGGAGTGAATTATATATGAAGAAAATAAAATTACATAAATTTGTACAATAAAGGCAAAAATACTTTGTTTTTCATCAAAATAGAGTTTTGAGGAAAGACACATCTTTGAGCACTTGATGATGAAATTTATTGATGTTGGAAGCTCCTCATGTGCTTGTTGGTTGTTATTGAACACTTTGAAACACTTTTTGATGAAACCCTAATGAAACCCTAGACCTAATGACAATGAAACCCTAAAATCAAACATTTGCTATCTTAAAGACCAAAAATGACTGTATATGATTTTTAATGAACAAGCATGAGCCAGCATGTAAATGACATGAGGGAAACTATAGGAAAGCCACTACCATCAAATGATCCATGCACCTAATGGAATGCAACTGACTGAGTAGGACACCTAATATGCAATGAAACAAGAGGATTTTATCTCTAATGGAGGGATGAAGATACCGACACTAACATTGGCTCCAAAGGGGATGGTAGCTCCTTGGAGGTGCCAAGAACTACATATCTCTGGGAAAGAAAGTAGTGCCTTCGTCCATTGGGCTATGGAGTCAATAACTTTGACAAATCAAAGCTGAACTCTTGACTTAAAGACTCAATTTCAGGATTGAATGTGACTCAAAGTTGACTCATTTTCAAGACTGAAATTGACTGAAAGACCTGACTCTAACAAACCAAATCTAAACTAAAATCAAACCTCAGTTTTGTAGCCTTCACCTCGGGCCCCAAACTAAAGAATGAAAACAGTACACACGTGCAATGGAATTTAAACAAGCCGGTATGTACAATGATGAATAGGACAACAAAAAACAGTTCACACATAATACTACTTGAGGAGCCGACCATTGACCATCCCACCAGGATAGTTTTTGCCATTCATCATTTGCAAAAGGAAAGCATTTTGGCCCTGATATGCAACAATCTTATATGGTCCTTTGCAAATATTTTCAAGTTTTCCATGTTTACCTTTCTCTTCATTCCTTGCATCCCATTTCAGCACTAGGTCTCCTATTTCAAACCTGTCCATCTTTGCTTTTTGGTCATATATTCTCTTAAATCTCTCTTGCAGCTTGGAAGTGTTCTAAAATACTTCTTCTCTAGTTTGCTGCAAATGAATCATTTGACTAATTCTCCGCTGCAAATTATCATCTTCGTTGCCTGCTTCTTGCAGAAGTTTGACCACCAGGACTCCCAAAGAGGCCGGGAAGACTGTGTCCACACTATACACAAGCTCAAAAAGAGACATGCCCATAGATTTCTTTTGACTTACCCTGTCTACCCAAAGTGCATTGACTAGCTTCTTGTGCTGACTTTTCTTGTTAGTTTCCAACATCTTTTTGATAATGTTGACAAGAGATTTATTTGAGGATTCCACCAATCCATTACCTTGTGGGTAATAGGTAGTCGAATGCCCCAAAGTGATTTGATACTTATGACAAAAGTCAATCATTCTCTTCGATTTAAAGGTTGCTGCATTATCAGTGATCAACTTATTGGGACAACCAAAACAAGACAAAATGTTGTTTTCAAGAAATGAGATAATTACCGAATCAGTGGCCTACCTTGTAGGAATCACCTCAATCCATTTGGTGAAATAATTTGTCGCTATGAGGATCTACTTATGATGTACTGAAGAAGAAGGATGAATCTCACCAATGAAATCCAAACCCCACTACTGAAATGGATCACTTACTTCAATGGGCTTGAGTGGTAAAGGCTGCAACTTCCTCTTATCTTGAAAAATCTAACATTCATGGCAACTGGCCACTATTTTGTACACATCAACAAAAAGAGTTGGTCAATAATACCCCATTCTTAGGATTTTATTGGCTGTTGTCTTCCAGAAAAGATGGCCTCTGCAATCTACTTTGTGAAAATCTTCCATTACCACTTTTTCCTCTCCTTCCACTAAACAATTGAGCAAGACACCCCTGACATCTTTCCAATAGAGTGCACTATTAATGATACAAAACTTTGTAGCCTTCAATTTAAATGTCCTACCTTTGTTCTTAGCCGTTTCAGCCGGTGATGATAAATTTTGGAGTACATTAATAATGTCTGAATACCAAGGAGAAAGAAGGAAAATTTCTGATACTTGAGTGGGCAGATTCTCTTCATCTTCCTCGAACATAGCAACGATTAGATTAATTTCCAAGGCATGAATATTTGACTCAGCCATTAGTTTAGCCAGCCCCTATCTTTTGATGAGCTTTGTCAGTTTGATCTCCACATCATACTCCAACAAGGCAACAATCCATTTGGCTCTCCTCCCCTCCGGATCTGTTTTCACTAAAACATCCTTAACAACAACATTAGGGACATAAGCAAGGATGTGAGAATGCAAAATATAAACTCGAAAATCCTTTAATTCCTTTACCAAAGCAAGGGCCTATTTTTCAATAATATTATACTTCAATTCTGCATCCCTTATAGTTTTGGTGAAAAATGCGATTAGTTTCTCGAGTTGGTCCCTTTTTTGCATCAAAACCGCTACCATAGTGTGATCGAAGGAAAATGAAAATAGAATGAAGTCCTGAGTATAGTCTAGGCTGATCAAAATCGGAGCTGAAGAAAGGGCCAATTTCACCAAATTGAAGGACTTAATTGCATCCTTAGTCCATCTCACTACACTGTCTTTTTTGAGCATGTTTGTGATTTCCCTTAAATGTTCTACAAGATTAGGCACAAAGCGACGTAAGAAATTCATCTTACCATTGAAGGATTGGATTTCTTTCTTACTTCGTGGAAAATCGATCTTTTGAATGGCCTCCACCTAAGCTAGATCAATGCAGATTCCCTCTTTCGATATAGTATGCCCGAGAAACTTGCCTTCATCCATAGAAAACAAACTTTTCTTTGGTTTGAGAGAGATACCTTACTTCCTACACCGCTGAAATACAATCTGCAAATGATAAAGGCTCTCTTCGTCTGAAGTAGAGAAAATAGTTAAGTCATCAAGATAAGCAACTAGAAAGACATCTTTTTCATTAGCAAATGTGATATCCATCGCTCGCTGAAAGGTTGCACCAACATTTTTCAATCCAAAAGGCATCTTTGCATAGTGAAAGGTCCCCCATGGAGTGGTGAATGCTATTTTGTCTCGATCATCCTCATGGACCAGAATTTGGTTATAACCCGAATAACCATCGAGTAGTGACATTTATGATGCTCCAACTACTCTCTGAAGTATGTGATCCATCTTGGGAAAAGGATAGTTGTCCTCCAAAGAAACTTTGTTCAGATTTCTAAAATCAATACATAGCCGAATCTCACCTGTTTTCTTGCGCATGGGCACCAAGTTTGAAATCCAATCTGAAAATCTAATGGGGACTACGGTATGAGCCTCATACAACCAATTCACTTCTTTCTCAATTGAGGGCAACAACTTTGGTTTTATTCTTCTTAGCTTCTCACGAAATGGCTTTTGATTTTGATTTATAGGGATGACATGCTGAATTATACTTGTATCATATCATTTCAAATCAGAATAATCCCAAGCAAATACATCAGTAAAAGAGGATAACAAATTGATATACTTTTCTCTTACTTGTGGAGGCAATGCCTTTGATAATTTTACCATCTTAGGATTTTCAGCTGATCCAATGTTTACATCCTCAACTCCTTTCTCGATTGGCAGCAAGCTTGGTTTTCTGGCCTCATCGTCTTGATCGAAGAGCTCCTCTAAAGGTATTAGACCTTTAGGAATGATGTTGTCTTTAAGCTGCAAAACTTCCATTTGATTGACTTCCATATCTGCATCACCATCATCATGCTACACATCAATATAAGTGTCTTTGAATTTGCCTTTATTTTGCTGAAAATCACCGATCTCATCATTATCTTGAAACACTTGCCAATACCATTGATTATCCGAGACAGCTAGGCAATGTTTCACATGAATCTCAAACTTGTTGTTTGAATTCATTGGAACTTTAAAATTACTTGCTACTATTGCAAGTGAATCCACAATGATATTCTGGGCACGAGGGACACATGTCAAAATATAATCTGAAAATACTCTCAAAATATCAAGTACCGCATTGCGGTAGGCCCGCATTCGAGGATGCTTTGCTTGGTATTCCCCTTTCACTTGCTTGATAACTAGCTCAAAGTTGCCATACACTAAAATCCTTTTGGCATTCAACTTTCTAAGAATTTTCAAACCGGAATTCAAAGCCTCATACTCAGCCTCATTATTTGAACAATCAAAAGCTACTTTATAAGAGCATACCTTTACATTGCTAGGCACTTTGTTTGGAGCAAAAATAGGGCTGCGTATCCAAATGCCAATTCCAGCACCTTCCCTTCCTACCGCGCCATCAAAATCCATGATCCACAGGCCTACTTCATCCTCTTCCAAATGCTGAAATTCTTTTTGTTCTATTTCTCTTCCTTGTTTTCCATCATTATGCTGCTGCTATCGGCTAGCTGATTACTCAATAGTCCTATCAAGTCTTTCCCTTTCTTGCTTTAAGACCTCTCTAAAATTTTTAGTGATCTCGAGAATGTCTTCTACTTGAACTAATTGGCTATTTACGTCATTAAAGCTATCTGAATACAAAACAAATGATTCTAAATCAGTATGTACATAGTTTATTAGATGATTTCCCAGTTTCTCCTTACTATTGATCATGTACTTCATCTTTCGTTCCTGGTATAGTTTCCTCATCTGACCGAACACGGGAATGGTAACATAGGAGAAATCAAGTTGCATTGTCCCTTTAATCTTTGCTCCCCAAGATCTGAAAAGAAGCATGCCAAATCTAGGAGGTATATCCACCATGACCACATCCATCAAAACATTTTTAGCCAGAATCTGATCCAAACTGACCACCAAGTCTTTGATAAGACCAATGCACCTTACTCTACCAGAATCGAAAGAGTAAAGATCATGATACTTTCTAGTGATATCCAATCCCAATTTCTCCATGATGGCCTTAGGCATGAGATTATGAGAGGCTCCAGAATCAAACATAGCATTATGTAACACAAAGTCATGCACCCTGAGACTGATTTAGAAAGGAGCCACATCACTATATTGAGATTGACCTTCCAATGCTAGCCCAAAAATCAACTCGGGACTGTCATCCTCGACATTCACCATATCAGATGATGGACCTAAATTGAAGATTTTAGACACCTCACATTTATAATTTTTGTTCTTCATCAACTCAGTCAAAGGAAAAGATATTTTAATCTTAGCAATTTCATTTTCCAAGTTAAAATTGAAACTCTTTCTACCTCTTTCACTGAAACATCCTTCCTTTCAGTTTTCTCCTTTGACCTAATTGGCTGATTGGATCTCTCATTTGCTAATGGCGTTTTGTTGGTGATAGGATAAGCTATCTCTTTTGTTGGAAATAATACTGAGAGGGGGAGTGAATCAGTATTATCAGGTCAAATATTCCTTTTCTAAAACCAAATTGTATACGCTACTTCAGTTAATTAAAACCGCGTATATACGCAACTATTCAGAAGGAAACCCGCGTATACAAAGAAAACTTTTAATTTACTTTAACTTTGTGATGATGATTGTTAATCTATGATGCAGAATCAAATAACCAGTAACCAGAGACAGTAAAACAGAGCAGAAAGACAATCACACACAAGAACACAAGATA
>APFE031548135.1:0-12832 GCA_000404065.3 Pinus taeda
AATTGCTTTTCGACACTTTAAAACTAGTAAATCAAGTCTTATGCAATGATAACCATATAATCAACTATCTAAAACAATGTGATTGCTTTCTAAAACTGAAAACGACAGCTATGACACTTTTAGATCTAGAGACGACAGTTTGACTATGTTATTTTTTGCAAAAGAGAACTAAAACGACGCACAATACATAAAAACGTTTATAGTTCTTTGCACTAAGGAGGCAGAATAATGCTAGAGAAGGGGGTATTCACAGTAGCACACTAATTATAGATAGCAAAAAATCTTGAATAAGATTGAAAACAGTGAGAAAAATCCACAGTCGGAGGGTAAAATCAGTTCTCCTTGACCATCGCACCTGTTACACAGTGAACTCAGTATGCAGCGCAGTTACTCCATTCGGGAAGTGCGATGCATACAGGTTGCCTTGAAGGCAGGGTGTGATGGTTACAGTGCAAAACTCTGAATGAGACTTCACTCACAGTTTGCATTTTAGTTCAGGTGTTTAAGCTGAATAAGTACAAATCAATGTATGTAAAAACACAGGGGTGATTTAAGAGGTTACTAAAGCCACTACTTAGGGAAATTATATTGCTCGCAGATCTATTGTTTAATTTATAAACAAAAACCCAGAGATTGACTGAAGCAGCATTGATATACTTTGCATTTGTATGAAAAATGTAGTTCGAAGGCTAGCTGGCTTGACTTCAGGCTCCGTCTATATGTTTATAAAAGAAACAAGGATAGATAGGCTAACAAGTAATCTAGACGGTCCCCAGTGGAGTCGCCATTTTGTTATACGTGAATAGTGTCCACACGGATGCTGCTATTCCCACTAAGATGTGTGGCTATCTTAGAAACAAACAATCAAAGTCTACTGTTGATTCCTTTTATGAAAATAGATGAGAGGAGAACCAAGAGGGCCAACTGAGTCTTGCGCTCGATTCCCTCTCCTTCTTGATAGAGTTTTGCTGCCCGCTCTTTGTCTGCTCAGCTTCAAAAGGACCTAGAATCACAGCAACATACTACTATGCAAGAAACAAGGATCTAAGTTCATAAATAATGCAGGATCAGATGTGCACTAACCATATACAAGCATATATAACAAGTACACAAGGATATGGAAGGAAACAAGAATAGCTTTATTCAGATGAAAAGTAGCAAGAATATTACAACCATGTGCTCTGACCCAACATCATCATACAGCTAAGAAGCCCTTCTTCACCTCAAGCAAATCTAGATCACCGAACACTATGAATGTACACCAGAATACCAACAACACTTCTCTATAAGATACAAAATTCCAGCCCCTGTATCTCTCTGATGAGGGATCCATATATAGATGATTACAGAGAGGTGAGTCATCTTATGGGATCTTGATTAGTGTCTTCTCTCTGATAGTTCCTGCTTCCACTTGGAGAATGATGATCTCTTACTCATCCCTAGTCAAAAACGGAGAGGCAAGTGTTAGAGGGGAAGCATCTGGAAGATTCCATGATCTTCCACCTCGCATTTTGGTCCCTGCCATTTGTCCATTCCTGACCATCGCACCCTATAGAGGAGAAAATTAGTATGCATCGGACCCTGTACACTAGGAAGGTGATATGCATCGCACCCTCTGCATTGAGCTTTCAGTATGGTCCAATTTTGACAATTTATGAGCAGTTTTCAGTGGAGAACTTCTGGGAGATGATGTAATCAGTTGACCTTGTTCCTTTAGGCAGTGAAGAAACCCTTTTAGGGACTTAAGAGCCCTCCGTTTATGGACATTTGTGATTGGGGTTGAAGTGCTCAAAAATGTCTATAACACACGGATAATTGTCATTTGTTGCAAAATTATACGCAGGTGTCCCAGCAGTTGTTTTGTAATTTTTGCAGGTTGGTAGGCCATGATGAATGCACCTACCGAAGCTACGAACTGATGATGGATCAGACTCTTGCCTACAGGGTGCAAGCCGAAATGCAAGCCCTCAACCCAAATGCAAGGATGGTGCACGTTGGGTTTTAGGGACACGGTCGGGGTCGAGGTGGAATCAGACCAGGAAGGGGTCATGACAAGATAATTTGTTACAATTGTGGAGGACCAGGGCATTATGCCCACGATTGTACGAACATGACTAGGATATCATGTTGGTACTATAATTAGTTTGATCATGAGGTGGGAGATTTCCCTTCGCTGATAGCGAAGATGTGCGAAAAGGGGGTACTCCAGCCCCCTCCAACCCAGAATTTACAAATGATGAGGTCTGAACCATGCGAAGAAGACCCAAATGTAAACATGATGCTTAGGAATGGTGTGACAATGGAAGATGATAAAGGGAAGCAACCAAAAGGAAGCTCGTGGGTTCATAAGGCTCCTATGAAGGAACCTGAGTCTAATTTAAAATGTGTAAAGGAGACATTCATGGAAGCTAAGAAGAGCTTCATGGAGGCCTCCACTTCAGGTAGTAATGATCAACTAGAACCCGGGATGGATCCTTCAATGCTCACTACCTTTCTGGAGACATGCATGAAACTGCTACACGACAGCAAGGCAGTCAAAGGGCTACAGGAACTTATCACTAGGTGCGCAAGGTCAGGAGAACCACGGGTCGTCCAAAAATAGGGAAAGCATGCATTGCACACAGGAAGGGAGATGAGGTTGACTATGAAAATAGGCAAGTATGAAATGGATCAGGTAATCCTGGACCTGGGTTTGGACACGAATATACTACCAAATAAAACGTGGGAACACATGGGTAAACCTGCATTGAAATGGTCCCCTATTCAGTTACGGATGGTGAACCAACAGAAGATTTTTCCCATGGGAAGATTGCAAGGGGTGTCAGTTGATATTGAAGGCGCGAGTGTGCAGGCAAATTTTAAAGTGATATAGATTATCGATGACAACAATCCATATCTTGCACTACTAGGAATAGATTACGCTACTGATATGAATGGAGTCATAAATCTGAAGAAGCACAAAATGACCTTTGAGAAAAAGTCACTATGCATAGTCGTACCGCTAGATCCAGTTGAAGAAGTGCGATACACTAAACTGGTGCATGACGACGATAGTGCTGACGATCTTGACTATATCTACAAGATAACTGCACAAGGAGAATATTGGGTGAATCCAACTGTAGATGGAAGGATTTCGTGGGAGCGCGAAAGCTCCTACACTTCAGATTCATATGAAGAGATAGAGTGATGGTAGATACGGCTACATGAAGTAACAACACTAAATTGCAAAATGATGATCAGGTCATTATGTTGCATAAAAACAGAGGCAAGGGAGTTACTGACATATGATGGATTGTCAAAGTTGGATGAATTTTTGAGAAAATTCGAAACTGCAGCACCAGAGCAGCAGTGGTTCGATTCACTAAAGTGGGCACTACGTGCAACACCCACATGATGGTGGGGTATGCATTAAGGAACTTTTGAAGACTGGTGCAGATGCAGAAGAATGATGCACTTGTGGTTTTGAAAACCCCAAGTATGACTAGTAGACAAATATGACAGATGAGATGATCCATGTACACACCTCACGAAATGGACCAAGGCCTATGGGGAAGATCCACAGCCCTAATGGGTGCACCTATTCTACCATACCCTAGACGTCATACCCATGAATTGGGAGACAAAGCTATGCTATGGTATGGGAGAATGGGATGTCTTGCATGAGGGATTCTTGTTAACATTCACTTTTTAAGATCATTGGTTAGATATTGTGGACGATGCGCTACAAGCAGTGAAAGCCACTATCTTTAAAATACCACAGGAGCCAATGGAAGTACTTCAGCTAGAATGGGCGATACAGTTAAGTAGTGCACTGGAGTGTTATAATGTGAATGTTGAGGAGGATGATGAGGACTTGTGGAACATTAACATTTTAGAAACAAAAGGCTCTCACAAGATTTGCAGACCATCACCTGTAGACCCTGACATCACCGCGCCGCTAAAGACGAAGCAGGTCAACATTGGAACGAAGGCAGAACAAAAATACGCAATTCTTGGGCACTATTAGGATGATGCCACGATCGATAAGGTAGTTGTGTTACTCTGCGAATACCAAGACTTGTTCTTGACCAAAATTACGGACTTAAAAGGGATCACGGGCAATTTAGGGACGATGAAGATCACCCTGAAACCCAATGCAAAGCCAATTAAGCAATGACCTTATTGTTTGAATCCAAAATATAAAGAAAAGGTTCGTGACACATTAGACAAAATGCTCGCAGCCCGAATTATTGAACTAGTGGAAGAATCTGACTGGGTGAGTCCTATGGTGGTATAGAAGAAAAAACAGAAGGGTGAAATAAGAATATGCATATACCTCAGGAATCTAAACGATGCTTGTGTACATGATCCATTCCCAACACCATTCACAAATGAGGTACTAGAAAATGTTGGCAGTCAGGAAGCATACTTGTTCACAGCTAGGTTCTCAGGGTACCATTAGATCAAGATCGTGCCAGAAGACAGGAGCAAGACGACCTTCGCAATAGAATGGGGATGCTTTCAATACACTATGATGCCGTTTAGACTGAAGAATGCAGTAGCTATATTTTCACGCATTGTGGTAGCTGCATTCAAAGAATACATCCACAAATTTTTGGAGGTATATCTGGATTATTGGAATGTTTTTGGATTAGTTAAGCACCATGTAGCAAGCTTATGGTTGATGTTGGATACTTGTCATCAACACTAGATTACGCTGAACCTGAAGAAGTGCACATTCCTCGTTCCCTTTGGAAACCTGTTGGGACATGTGGATTGCAAACAAGGACTGATGGCGGACCCTACAAAGATTGTTGTTATCCTTAGTTTTGAAGCACTGCGAAGTGTTAAACAACTGCGCGCTACCTTGGGACACACTAGATACTATAGGAAGTTCATCAAAATTTATGCCCAAATAACCATGCCGATGGAAAAAATATTGAAAAAGGATGTGACATATTGCTGGAATGATGATTGCATGAAGAGTTTGGATGTCCTAAAGGGGAAACTGGCCTTCGCGCCAATTTTGGTCTTCTCGAAATGGGACGTGGAATTTCATGTACATGTTGATGTGTCGTGTATCGCGTTGGGAGTCGTACTCACATAGGAGGGCGTGGAGGGTGTGGATCACTCGATCGCATTTGCAAGTCAAAGATTGTCCAAAGCAGAAAAGAACTACTCTACCACCAAACGCGAGGGGTTGGCAATGGTGTAGGTGCTCCAGAAATACCGACACTATTTACTTGGTGGCCATTTCAAGTTGTATACCGACCATTCTGCGTTGAAATACTTGGTGAACAAGCCTGTGTTGGGGGGTGCATATGCAAATGGATTTCACTGTTTCAAGAATATGATTTTGAGGTTATAGTCAAGCCGGGATGCTTAAACGCAAGACTAGACCACTTGTCACGAATTGATACGGGCAAGGAACCAATAAATTTGGAGGGACTACTTGATGCACATCTCTTTTTTTTACACGTCACGAACAGACATTTCAAAGATATAATCCATTTTCTAACAACAGGCACTGTGTCGAAGGAGTACTCTATCCAATAGAAGAAGGAATTGGTGGTGCGCGCGACGAAATTTTCTGTCATCGCGAGGCACCTCTACAAGATGGGCAATGATGAGATATTGTGAAGATACGTACCTAAATTTGAACGAGGTCGGATACTTTCGGAAGCACATGGGGGCACTACAGGAGGACACTATGCAAGATGTGCGACCACACAAATTATTCTTCACATAGGGTTATAGTGGTTGATCCTGCACTAAGATTCGAAAACGCATTGTAAGGTCTATGATATATGTCAAAGGATAGGAAAGCCATCATGAAGGGATGAGATGCCACTAAATCTCCAAATGACACTGCAACCATTTGAGAAATGGGCAATCGACTTTGTGGGCCCAATCAAACCTAAGGAAAATATGGGTGCGCACTACATCATCACCACAAAGTCTCCAGTATTTTATTGAATGCCTCTACTGTTCCATGTGTATCATCAGAAAAGTACACCATACCACCCACAGGCCGATGGAACAATAGAGGCATTCAATAAAATACTGGAGACTTTGCTGACCAAAATATGTAACACGTAGTAGAACGACTGGGACCTATGCATACCTGTTGTGTTATGGGCATACAGGACAACGTTTAAGAAATTGATGGGATAGACCCCATTCCGATTGGTCTATGGTATGGAAGCAGTCATGATGATGGAATACATCGTATCTAGTCTGCGAATAGTAATGCTCACAGGCATGATAGACCACGAAGCTCTAGAAGAAAGGCTCACACAATTAAAAGAACTCGAGGAAGAATGATTTCTGGCCATATTTCACCAGCAGATACAAAAGCAGCATGAAAAAGGTTGGCACGATCGCCATATCGAGTTGCGCACCTTCAAGGTAAACGATTTAGTGCTACTATATGACAGCAAGTTCGAAAAAATTTCGGGAAAATTCAAAATGCACTGGTTGGGACCATATGTGGTAAAAGAGGTCACAGATGGAGGCATGGTCTAGCTAGTCAAACTTAATGGAGACCCTTCCTAGGAAAAGTAAACAACAGTCTCCTGAAGCCCTACACAAGTGGGCCAACTATCTGACTAACTGTCTGAAGCACAGTCTTCATGACCCAAGGAGCCAGACAAGGGAGCAGGACTATAAACATAAGCATTAGAAACCGATACCAAAGAAAGGGCACGAGTCAGACACGGATGATGCAAAAGAAACAAAAGAGTGCATACAATAGGTCCAGCAAAAAACACAATAATACGCTATGGACCTCCACGCAACACAAGATCGATTGGAGGAGCTCCATGCGAAGATCGCTGCACCAGCAGAGTGTTTCAGGACAAGTCATGATGATTGTGTTGGGGGCCTGTTGGGCATGGAATACCCCCACAATAGGTTTTGGGGCTCAAAGCCCAAGTTTTGGTCAAACATGTTGTAAAACTTTGCGAATTTGGGTGCGGAGCGTGAAGTTTACAATTAAGTCATAGGGTTTCCTGCTCTAAACATTGTATTATAAACTAGTGTAAAGTCAGCCTACCATTGGTCCGTAGACCATGTGATTGTATAAATAGAGTGAGGCTTTAAGTTGTAAAGATAGTGATGAATAGGGAGAGTAGTGAAGGAGTGGTTCGAGCTTAGAGTAGAATTCTAAGTGTCTTGGGTTGTAGGAGTAGGAAGAGGCTCAGTAGCTGAGTGTGTAGAGGCCTAGTAGAGTCCGCAGACCCCTGTAACTGAGTGCATAGGGTGGAGTCAAGTTTGTAATCAGGACAAAAATCTAATAAAGAGAATTTGATTCCTAATTTAGTGTATTACTATGCATTATCTTCTTTATGTTTAAATTCATTTATGTATCACACGCACAAATATGATTGCTGAATATGTTGTAATAACCATAAATCTTACATACACAAGTTAAGTAATCAGTTAATTAGTGAGGAACTTGGGTATTATACAGGTTGCACCCCGAGTAGGGTTGTGCAGATGCCACATCACAGGTCACGAAGGGATCACAAGTGTGTGCAGTGACAGGTCAGACCATGGACCTTTAGAAGCCTATCAAACATCCCAAGGGTGTGGAAACCTAGTTCTAGCACCCTCCCATACTACTTGGGGTGAGACCTCAGTCCGCGCTCCACAGACTGTTGCTGAAAGAGCAAGTAGTACCCGAATTTTCTTGGTTAAATCACCTCTAAACCTGGGTCAGGCCCCACTAAGCCAACAATCTTAGTCATCGGAGCAATAGAGGCATGATGAGGAGAAGTTGGTTGAACCTCACACCATTAGCAGTTGAACCAACAAAGAAGTTTATCAGACATCGAGATATACAAAGGAGTTTGTTGGAGCTCCTAGAATGAAAAGAGAGAGTGCAGATAGCCTGACAGGTACCAAGCATTGGTGCCTTAGGTTGCAGAACCTTCCAAATTTTAGGAAGAAGCACAACATCGAGTGTGGGTAAATGCCATGGTAGAGGAGTACAACTCTATCATGATGAATGGTGTTTGGGAGGTGGCGTCGAGTCCTGAGGACATGTCAGTTGCAGGTTCTCGATGGATATACAAGATAAAGTATGTTGTAGATGGAAGCATGGAGAAGTATAAGGCTAGGTTCATGGAAAAAGGGTGTGAACAAAAAGAAGGGATAGATTATGAGGAAACCTTTTCCCTAGTTTTCAGATAGACTTCTATTCGGTTGGTCATATGCCTAGCAACTTAGATGGGGTAGCATATTCACCATATGGATGTCAAGAGAAAATTATTGAATGGGGTGATAGATGAAGAGGTGTACAAAGAAAATCCAGAGGGATTCGAGACTCTTGAGAGGCACGCTCATGTGTGTAGACTAAAGAAATATCTATACGGGCTCAAGAAGGCTCCCAGGGCATGGTATGACCGGATTGATATCTACTTGCAATAGATGCGATTCGTCAAGAGGGACACAAATCCCAACCTTTACTATTTGACGGTAGAGGATTAGCCACTCATCCTAGTATTGTATGTGGACTATCTCTTCTTGATAGGGGCATCAGGGCTCATAGAGGACTGCAAGAGGAACCCAGAAGCAAAGTTTGGTATGAAGGATTTGGGGTTGATGTAGTATTTCCTAGGATTGGAAGTGTGGGAGGAGGACGAGGAGATCTTCCTTGGTGTAGCAAGAAGCAAAAATCAGTAGCACTAAGCTCTGTAGAATAAGAGTATATGGAAGTGAGCACAACTATGTGAGAAGTTATATGGCTTCAAAAGCTGTTGGTAAGCATGTTTAGGCAGAGGATGGAGGCGATCAATGTTTACTGTGATAATCAAAGTTGAATTAAGCTCTTTGAGAATATAGTGTTTCATGATAGGTTGAAAAACATAGATATTTGGTGACATTTCATTAGATATTGTGTGCAAGATGGGGTGGTCTAGCTAAAGTATGTTCCCACAGTGAGTAGGTTGCAGATATACTCACAAAATCTCTAGGGAGATCTAAGTTCGTCGACTTTAGAGAACATATGGGTATGGTGTAGAACCCATTTCAATAGAAGAGACATAATATTTAGGATGCTTCTAAGTGCAGTAGTTGTTGTTGCAGTAGCAACATATGAGAAGGAGTTGCAGTGTAGATGCAGAGTTGGCAGCAGCATAACAATGTTAGCAGCAACACAGATGTAGCATCATATTTTTGTAGTGGTTGGTGGGTAGTGGAAGGTAGTCATAATATCCATACATCAATAGTGTGACAGAGGGTGTTACAAAGACAAAGTATTGTGGCAGAATGTGTAGTACGAGACTAAACACCTTCCTGCTAAGAGGGAGTATTAGTTTCTTAACATCAGAGGTGTTCTAGTCACGAAACTTTGTGGAGAGGCTAAAAAAAAAGGGTTCTCCATAACCCAGAAATCGTTTTAGGAAATTTCGTCTAGAAGTGTCTCAATTAGATTATTAGCCTATTTTTTAATATTTCCTAAGTCTAAACTTAGGAAAAAGGGGCTAATTAATTAGAATTAATTGAGATAAGTTGTGAAGTATCTAGAAAATAACATAGATTGATAGGGAATTAATCTATGCCCTTTATTAAGTTTTAATCTTGGTTGTTGGAGGTCCAACAATGGATTACAAGAAGAAGTCAATGGGTAGATGGAGGACACACCAATGTAAACACTTAGTGATCTAGGCAAATCAATTTCCCATTGTAGAGTGATTCAATAGGAGGATTCGATCTAGATATCGAGTAGTAGGTGGCAGAGGAGTGAGGCAATATTATAGTGGAGGTTTCTAGTACTAGAAGAGTCAGTTTGAGGGAGTGTGAGTTTTCCTAGAGGGACTATGCAAGGACTGTGCATGCAACAACAATAGAGTAGTTTGATATAGCTAGAGGAGCAATCAATTCAATAGTTGGTGGCTAGGATTTTGATCAGGAGTACTCGTGAATCAGTTCCAAATCCAAAGAGAAGTAGAGCTATATATTTTAGGAGTTTCTGGAGGCAGCAACAATAAGGCCTATGCAAGCACGACATAGAGGTTGATAGAGAAGGAAGTGTGAATTGATGAGGGGCCACTTTCAGGAGCTGAAATAAACTATGGGGTGACGAAAATTTCTCACAATAATTTCTCTAGTGATTCTCTCAGATTGGATTTCCAGTTTGACATCCAAATTATTGTACTTAGATTTTCTACTGAAGAATAATAATAAAACCCTAATTTTCTGAATCTGTTTTCCCACATCATGTTTTTCCAGGGACAATTGTCCAAAAATAAAGGTGTTAAAATTATTGTGTGTGTGCTAGAATTTCTTAGTTTCTAGTAGTTTATTTTCCACACAATTTTATGGCGAAAATTGCACTTGTGATTTTATTCATTCTTTGATGTAGCAAATAAACTACATAATTAAATTTATAGTTATGAGAATAATTTCCAATTGTTGCAATAGGTGAAATTTTCACAAGGAGAATCCTAACAACGAAGGGAAAGATTTTCAACTTTCTAATGAGGATCATCTCAACAGTGAAGGAGAAGCTTCTTTAGATTCAAAAGAAGAGGAGGAGGAAAGATACAAAGAAATGGCTGATGCAGACTTGGATTAGATGGGCCAAGGGTCACCTGCTCTTCTGGATAATATCATAAGATGCCAAAACATCCAGAAAATTTGTTGTCAAATTTTGACCCTGATAAGAAGACCAAATCTGAAGACCATCTTGATGACTTCTACATGAATTTACGAATTCTTGAGGTATGCTTTGATGATGTTTCTTATAGAATAATTCCATACACTTTAGAAGATAGAGCGTATGTATGGTATCATAATCTTCTGGCTAATTCAATACATAGCTTGAGGGAGTCTAAGAAGCTATTTTTAGAAAAAAAAAAGAAATTACTAATGATAAGACTCCTGCCATGTTATTAAAAGAGCTTGGTAACTTGAAAGTGGGGGACAAAGAAAGAGTTAAATATTTTAATTAGAGATTCACTTGTTTGTTGAACAAGTTCCCCATTAATGTACAACCACATGATGACATAGATAAATATTATTACACAACTTCCTTGCCAACTAACATTTCCGTGTTTGTAAAAAGAGCTGCAAAGAATACTTCATTAGGGGAATTTTGGGGTCTAAAATGGGCCTCCTAAGAAAAATGTACAACCAAAATAAACTTTATAATAACCAATAGGATTCAAGATGATGATGTCAACCATGGGCGATAGATTCACCATTTTTGGAGTAAAAAAGTAAAAAGATAAAAAATAATAAAATAATAAAACTACTTTTCAACTCATATTTTCAACTTATCTCCCTAAGCTTTCAATCAAACTTCGAGCAGGACTACTTGTTGGATGTAAAATTTAATTCCTCATCTAGGGATGATCCAGGTCTGGGTGTGACAAAGGACCTTTCCAAGACCTTTTCCTTTTGTGATGTGTTAAATTGCATTTTCAAAGAACATAAATGAATGCATCTTCATGCGGTAAAGAAGATTAACATGACAATAATTAGAAAACATGAAAACATAAGCCATTGATAATGGAGTTCATCCAGGAGGGACTACGTCTCTGGGCCTCAGTATCAAGATGGTTTAAGCTATTGCATTAAGTGTTGGTAAAGAGGATGAAGATGTACATGAACATCATCATAGTCATAAAGGAAACGCCCTGACGCAGGAGTGGCTGGAAACCCCCAATACATGTTCCATAAAGGAACTGCCCTCACGCAGGAGTGGTTGGAAGCCTCCAATACATGTTCCTATCTAACGACTCAAAGAATCCTTGTTTACAAGTTACATGGGGATCCCAAAATATCATAAAATCCATAACAATACATCTCTTATCCACATCAGGAAACAAGATCTTGCATTAAAACATCAAGCGCAAGGATCAAATCAACACAATGAAAACTCATAATGATGATTCTGCATCACATCGAGCGAGAATTGTAACACATCTCATAAGCCATAAAAAGAAGTATAATGCAACAACACTGGATATACCTCAGCACCATGGATGCGTGTATACTGAGCTGCTCTTTTGTTGGCCTGTTGTACCATCACATCTTGTGCCATCGATCACCATCAAAATGTCTGCTCGCACATTGAGTATAGACACCTGCAATATCATATAAGAAGTGGATGAAAAATCAAGTCCTTTATTGCAGAATCTGACACTGCCATCAGGTTCATGTCGCCGAGAGGTATACAATCGAGATAAAGTTTGTCCAATTTGGACACTGGGAAAATTTGGCCCCTCTTAAAGTTGGGCTCAAGCATGGTTCCAATTGCCTCTCTTCCCACTCATGGTTCCACATGTAAATGCAAACTCAACATCAAAAATCATGCATGTACCTCTACTGGGCACACTATGCAAATGAGGGGTTTTTAAATGAGTTTCGTGGGCGGAGTTTTCAAAAACCTGTTTGGGTGGATTGGTATGAATGTCAAATTATAAGGAGGAGGTTGGGTTGTCAAACCTTGACCCCTCTATATTCACACTATTTTCGTTTTTTGTTTGAAAAACCACATTTCAAAAAATGGTATTAATATTTTTGGTAAAGTTTTTAAGGTGCATTGGTTGCTGTTTGGTTTGTATTAATGGCAGAGGTTGGACAACGCTGTTGGAGTTTGGTGTTTGATGTTGGTACATTAAATGGCAGAGTGATTATGGTGAGACTACCCAGTGGGGGCTGGCCACGTGGGCTAGGCAAGTTCGAGCCCCGTCAGTCTCAGTGGTCATATATGCCATATATATTATGGTATAGTGGGGCAGTTCGAGGTGTGCACCAAGTCCACTAGGGGTGACCCGTCCACCCCATGTTAATGTTGTGTGGTGGGTTTGATCGGCGGGGGTCATGGCCTGTCAGCCCTTTAATA
>APFE031548153.1:0-12599 GCA_000404065.3 Pinus taeda
AATGCTTTTTAAAAGGGTAGAAAAAGCTTTATATTACAATATTTACATTGTCTGTACAACTGATATATCCGTACATATTCGTACAATCTATTGCATCACAACGACATCAACCCAGCAAGAATCTTACATATGTTGCGTAACAGCAACCCATCATGTCACTATTCAAACCCCATCATGTCACTATTCAAACCGGCTAAGGAGGGCAATATTGCTCCATCCCAATCACCCGGGACAACAACACGGGACAAAGTAAGACAATCCTTAGATATCCACAAATTTCTTGAATTACCATGGATTTTAGACTCATTTTCAATAATTTATTCTTTCTAACCTTTCCTTAAGGTTTCTTACATGTGATTCTACATAAGGCCAACCTTTGACGGTTATGGCTGTCCTATGAGACTCCTTCAGTTGGCCTAAACCAATAAACATCATCCCATTTAGACCTGAGCATAAAGTCTATGGATTCAAACACCCTCTTTGATTTTGCCTTCTCATGCATGCCATTTTCATGTACATCCCCTAGTTTTGTTTTACCGTCTTCTGCAGGTACAGGTGACTGAATACGTTCATATTCTGACTTCAACTGTTCATGTTCTGACATAAGTTGCTCAAACAGAATATCTTTCGATTCAAGAACCCTGCTAAGAGAGTGGGAAGAAATGTCGAGTTCCCTGATTTTTTGGTGAAGATACACATTTTCTTCCAAAACCATTGTACATTTGTTCATTTCAGTCACTAAAGTATTGTTCAAGTCCGCCAGGCAAATGTTTTCCTTGACAACATCTGAAAATTGGTATTGTAAATCAGTTAATATACCCTCTTTCTCCTCCGCAATTTGCCTATAAAATTCAAGATCCGTGGTCAGAGAATCCAAAGCTATTTCCAACTCCCCTATTCTGCCGCTAAGTTGTACCTCTTCTTCTTCTAATACCGAATTTCTTCTCTCCAGCGCAACATTGTGCTCCTCAAGGAATATTTTTTCCTCAGAAATTTCTTGCATCGAGTCAATCGTGTTCCGCTGTTCTTCGTTCTCTTTCAACAACGCAATGACTTTTTCCTCCAATTCACTATTTTTTTTGGCCAAATCTGCATGAAGTGATTCAAACTCCTTTCCCTGCTCTTCATTTTCTTGCACTAGTTTGACATTTGTCTCCTCTAACTCTCCAATTTTTTTCTTCAGTTCCTGAATTTGCGTGTCAGGTTTGTCATTTTCAACAATGGGTTCTTCAATTCTGACATTTGTCTCGTCCAACTCTCGGAGCCTTTTATTCAGTTCTTGAATTTGCGTCTCAGCTTTTCCATTTTCATCGATAGATTCGTAAACTCTCTGATTTTGGATTTGAAGCAAACAACTCGAACTATCAACCTCCTCCTTTATCATTTCTGTTGGTTGTTTGAGACAATCTCCTGTTGCCTTGTACTGCTGAATTGAATTTGGGTGTTGTTGGACAGCTTTATTCACAGGTTGCTGCAACTTGGATGATTCAAATTCTTTGTCCGACTGTGATATTTCTTCATCGTTATGTTTGGCCCAGGAAGAGTAACAAGTTGCAACTTCCCCATTTTCTAAGAGCGAAAATCTTTTCCGGGTCAAGTTGTTGCATCTGCCTCCGGCCATCCTGTTAAACAAACCAAAATGTCTGCACGTTCGGCAAATCCGCTAGTAAAATCTACCGCAAAATTATTTCTCCACCAAGCAGCCCTTAGAAACAGCTTTTTCCTTAGATTCAGAGACAATGTTCTGCAGCGATTGGACGGCAGGAGCGGTGATGCAACCGAAAATATAGAGCGATAATGTTCAGACTCCGCATCCCAAGGCTGGATCCCAATGTACTGTGATACTTATTGAGGTCTGTGTTTGTTATACTCTTGCGTGTCGTTTAAATATATGATTCTTACATTTTACGTAGTTTTGATTAATGATGGGGTCGGTTAATGATTGGGTCCATGAGAGGGGTCTTTCTAGTTGCTTAAATGTTTTTCATTTTTATAATATGAGCATTAATCGGTTTTTAGCTATATTCATATTTTAGTTTAGCTTATTTTAAGTTCATTTTGATAGAGCAGGTTTTACTTTGATAAAGAAATTGTTATTTTATAAGGTTGAGTAGAGAAAGTTATTTTAATTTAACCATGTATATAAGAGTTGAGATGCACATTTTAATTTATTTAATAACATACAAAGGGAAATGAAAAAAAGTTTCATAAGGATTTCTCGGTTAAAAACCAATAAAATATTGGAATAAACTTATTAGGGATAGAAATACAAAAATCTAATAATAAGTATTATTATGTTAAATAATACTCTTAAGTATGAAGTAGCCATAGTTATTTATGAATTCACAACATGCTACTATGTTTTATCTTGTATCACTTGTGCGAATTAAATTTGATGTACACGTATCCTCTCTAATTTGATGTACTTTTATGTACTTTTTTTTGCTTCGGTTTTGCGCACATAATAGAGCACACACTTAAGTGAAAGAAGGAGCCCCCTCTAATGTCAAACCCATGTTTAAGTTAGAAGGAGCCCTCCTCCTCCATTGCCAAGCCCATGTCCTCCTTGCAACTCTAAATTATTTGGTTTTGTAGCCCATCCCCCATAATTGCAATGATTATTTGGTTTTGTTTTGGATTTCCTTGTAGCTCCATTAGGGGTTCCCATGGAACATTTCCATTATAAAAGTGGGTTGCATCCTTTACAAGCTAGGAGAGTTTTAAAAAAGGTTGATATGATATGTTCAATGCGTGTTTGAAACTCAATGTGGGATTATCAGTGCCATGATTCAAAAGGATATGTATTAGCCTAAATTTGAATTAAAATCCCAATAGAACAATGCAATATGGGGCAATTGCACTATAGATATAGTGAGGAATGTTGTTGAAATAATGGAATGGTAGAAGGAGGTAGAAGCATTTATGGGTGTCCAACATAATAAAAATTTGAAAGTTTCAATTCATCTTGACTCATCAAAGAAACTTGCGAGTGAATTCTGGCATATCTTAGCACTTGAAAGACAGATTTAAAAATATTCTTGCATGCAAATTCCTCTGTTATAGTAGAACCATTTGGGTCTTTGAGGATTCTGAATGCCGCTTTCATACCAAATATAGACATAAGATGGTCTCTTCAAGCCACATCACATAATGACTAGAATCATTGGGCTCCAAAAGATTATGAAGCAAAGAGGCATTGATTGGTACAAGCTCACAATGGGTGCAAAAACTAGTATTCTTCTTATTTTGTTATTTCAAGTTTTGTCATGTGGTTAATCTTCTCAAATAGTTGTAAGGAAATACACCTATCATTATATAATAAGTTACAATAGGGATGTTGCACTACAATAGGGAAGCTAATCACTCTACGTAGAATTTCTTTTAATCTTATATTTTGGATCTATGGTTTTGGCCTAAACATTACAATTTATTTTAATTTTTCATCCTTGTCTCAATGCCCTCTTTCAATAAAACATCGATGTATTAATGTTAAAAAAAAAGAAATAAAAAGGTCACAAGAAAATGTGTACATACGATATCTGGTCAAAATTTTGGGGATTTCTAGTTGGAAATGTGTATTCAAGGTGATTCCAAGGGGTTTGATTTCTTTTTTGGAAAATAGAAAAGAAAAAAAGTATTTGTTTACTCTTGACCTACCCCTTCTCTCCTTAGTTGATCTTTGCACTATAAGAGTCCACTTGAGTCAAACCAAAGTTAAAGTGAAAGGGTCGGATTCAAGGCATGAGCCTAGAGAGGGTGACCACATTACCCTAACCATAGTTTGCCACTTATCAACTCTCTTCCAGACAACTACACAAGGAATAAAATAAAAATATATCAATTAGACCTCTTCACACTTTCCCATCCCTCCTTTCTTTATTCTCAAATTTAAGACCCAATTTATTCTCTCAATACTCACCACCTCCTTATTGGAGTTCAAAACCACTTTCATCGTAGAATTTAGAACCACTTCCCTAGCAGAGTTAATATACACACCTTCCTCAAACCCAAAGGAGCCTTTGAATTGTGGAGATTGGATTTTATTGGACCATTCAAATATGCTAACTTGGGTAGAATGAAAAAATATATTGTTGCAACAATATACTGCTTAGCAAAGTAGGAAGAAGAAAAAATATTTAAGGATAATACTGCATTTATTATAACTTCATTTTAAAAATGAACATATTATGCTACATATAGAAATTCAATTGAGTAAGATGGTGGATACAGGAGAAGAAGAACACATAAATGGTGTAAGAACTTAAATATGAATGATTAAATATCACTAAGAAAAACGAACTAGCATGTGCTATATAATGGCTTTGTAGGCTTAGGGCCACATACTTGTAAATACATAGACTACACACTCATAATAGTTATGGAATACCCTCAAGAACTTGTTTAGAAGGATTTTCACTATCATACACAAAAACATGCTACATCATAGGTTCATGAAGTGGACCCCATAAGTTGTTCTTACCCATTGTTTGTAATTATTCCCCCTACATATTGGATTATATGTTTTTATTAAGTTATTTCATGACATGAGCAATGAAAATCCATTATGGATCCAAAGACCCACACAATTGTAGGCCAATTTTCCCTTACCTTCAAAATACCTCATGACTCCTACAAATTAAGAGGGAATATAATCATGGATCAATGAAAGAATAAAACTAGCTTCCCTTCATTTAATAAGTTGATAGTTTTGTTCCTAGTTGAAAACTGAGTATAAATAAGGTATGCTCCCTCAAAATTTGTAGGTCAACTATCTATCTAATCTATATCTACTTTCATATTCTCTTTAGGTTTTAGGTTTTAATTAAATTCTTGGTACATACTTGGGTTTTCCTTCTTCATGTTCCTCTCTTTAGGAGGAGTTGCTCTTGCTCCAAGTTACTCTTCTCTCGTGTTATTGTACTTTCGGTTTATATTCCTCATTATTGGCACAACTTCTTGCATCCATATTGGTTGAGGATTTATTTTTTCATGTCTTATTCCGCACCCCATTTTTCAAATTCTTACTCCAAAGGGAGATATCAACAATAGCTTTTGATGTATGAGAAACATAATATTACATAGTTCATCTAAAATCTTCAAATATTTAACTTGCTATCATGTTGTTTAGTTGGTTTCTTAGAAAATTGTTTACCATATATGTGGAGATCGGAAAAATTAACCTTATTGCTTATTGCAAGCGCAAAGAAAGTTTAACTATGCAAGGAGGTTTAAAATCCTTGTTTATCTTGGTTTATAAAGCTTATTTAAATATGTAAGGAGGTTGAATCTTATATTTTTCTGATTTCTTTTTTCTTTCCATATACCTCTAATAAATTAAACTATAATGTATTCTAATATTTCATTTTTTTTGTTGTTGTTTTTATATAAAGAATATTTAATTTGGTTCCTCAATAGTATCAAATTTCATTTTGTAAATCCATACTTAGGTACTGTTCTCTCATATCATTTTAAAAATTATATGTCACTGATGATGAGTGAGGTGTCCATTCAAAACCTGAAATGTTTCAATCTCTAACACATACTTTATTTGTAGAAATCTCAAATGGCATTTTATTTTAGGTTTTCACCCACCTAATAAGACTAAACAATCACTATTTGCATTCTCTCTCTAAAAGTAAAAAATAAAATTTGAAAGAGAAACCATTATTCCTTGAGGGTTTATCTTATTTTTCACATTGGGTAAAGGAAAAAGACCACTTCAATTATTTGGTTTGTATATTCAATTTATAGTTTAACCAACAACCAAAGTAAAGGATAAAATAAATCAATTTTGTACACTTCCTTCTTGCTTGCATTGGATTATGTTTTTACGTATTTTATTTTCATATATAAAATACTTTAATTCAATATGAAATACATATTCATAATTAAGCTTTAAGTCTACTTAATTTTTCATCATTTATTTTTAATTATTTTTTTCATGTTTTCTTAAACAATAAAATTGAAAAAAATAACTAATAACTTCATTCATACTAAAATTAATTATCTTATATTGGCTAACATTATTTGGTAGTGAATTAGCCTTGTTATATGAAAAATTTTCTCTTAAATCCATTGGTTATTTACCATACTATTTTTTACCATCTAGTTGTTAAGAATAATCTCTATACTTCTTCTTTCTAGGTTAAAAATGCACATTCCTTCTTAGATCACTTAAACGTATTGACATTTATGAAAGATCAATTAGAAAGAGTTTTCCATACCAAATAGGATTATGCATCTCATGTGGCTTGCTTTAGGCAACATAATCTCACCCCTTTGGTATTTAGTTTATTTTGGAATCCTTTGATTTCCTTCCATCCTCAAAGGAGAGTTTCTTTTTCTATTAATTTCAATATTCCTCCTTTAAAGAAAATTTCCTCTCTCTTTCCAAGATTCCTCCTCAAACAAAGTATATTTCTTTTCATCCTATCCTCTTTTAGAAAAAAGAAAGTTGGAATGATCCTTTTTCAATTTTTTTCAATCCCTTCACTAATATTGGAACACCACCCTCTCACTTTAAATTACATTTAAACATTTTTACTTAGGAAAATAGATTTCATACCTACCTTCTCTCTTAAGGGAAAGATCTCCTCTTTCACCACCTAAAATTTCAAATTAACTACTTTATAAATTAGTTCTCATGTTAGGCTTTTGCCTTGCTTCCATGTAGTTTAGTTCTACCTATATGCTCTCTCAAGTAAAATCCCACATACTTTATCAAATGTGAAAAACTCACCAAATTTCCACTAAAAATAATAAGGCTCTCACCTTTAAATAGGCCCTTATGTCTCCCATCAATTTCCAATCTTCTTTATACATTCTCCTTTTAGGTGTGTTTCCACCTTATAATCCCTTGGTCATGAATGAACCATGAATGATCAACACATCCCAAAAGTATGGATATATTTGGATCTAATTGTTAGAAGCTTGTGTCCATATTTTCTTATATTTGTTGGAATACATGTCTCCAAACCTTTCATAATCTAGAAATTTGTATGGCCAACTATCACCACTCAAGATGGAGTTCCAGTAATGCATTCTCAACTTATAAATGTGTATCCTCTTACAGTGGGAGTTTATCAACCTGGCCCTACTATATATGTTTTGATGAAGTATTTGACCCAATCTATGGTACCTAAAATAATGACTATGACCCTACCTAGCCTTCAACTCGATCCGTTATCTAGCCTCTCAACCTCAACCAATTTATGGAATGCCTTATTCACTTTGCACTTCCACTAGATCTGACCCTCAAACCACTCCATCTCCTTTGGGAGCTACCCTTAATTAGTAGAAACCTAACAATGGAATTACTCATTTTCAGTAACCTAAAGTTCAAGGTTTGAGATATAGTATAGGTTTATTAGGTTGTTGGGATATTGAGTAGAGGAGAGGAAAGGCATCAACAAATGGGTAATAACAGTGGCTTTCCCAATGGCACAATGCCTCAAAAGAACTGGAAATATGGTAGCTGCTGGTATTTATGCTTTTCTACCCACAGAAATGGTCACTGGATTCCCATTTATAATTCAAGCAGATTTCTTACTTGTTTCTTCAAGGGAGAGCATCACTTTAGACAATAAGTGGAACTTGGGAATACTTAAGTGCATTCCATCAGCATTTTGTTCGGCCTTTATTACCCTTATGCACTGTGATGAATCAGCACCTCCCATATCCAGTGCAAATTTATTCAAGTACCTGCAGTTAATATTCCCTCTTGTAGGGAGCTAAGACTAGTAAGGGATTCCATTCAGGCTCAGCTGAAGGAAGAAGAAGTCATCTTTTCTGAGACACACAATGCTTATTGTATGCCTAAAGAAGCTCACAGAATACTGCTTGCCTTCAGAGAGATAGTAGACACTGCAACAAAAAGTGGCGCAGAGAGGCCTAGTGCTTTGCGGTCAACTGGGTTATTCATTGTACATTCTTGCATGGAGAAATTTTCACGAGGCTTGGAATTCCTAGGAGTGGGATATGTGCCTTACCAGTGGTACTCCAATTTCATTCAGAGCACCTCTGGCTGGGTTGCAAATCTGTCGGAGGATTTATGCGTGAAACTTCTGCACTTGCTTGTTGAACACTGGGAGGAAGATCTTTCAAGTTCTATACGAAATGTTCCTCTCTTTAAGTATGTTAATGGTCGCAACAGAGTGGGTTGGGCTAGTTTATCTGATATATCTAATGGCTACATAATATATTTTTCCTCTAAAGTGGAACATATTTCATGGTTGGCAAGTTGGAGTGGGGAGTTTGGAGGTGTAGTGGATTTCAAATTTATTCCAGATGACACTCAAATGGCAATGTGAAATTTGGATTTTCCATGGCCAAAGTTGCGGGGTGCTGGAACTACTACACACCTACATACAGACTCTTAGTTAGAGCATGGGATTGCATGCAAGATTCCTTTTGCATGTTGGAACTACTACACACCTACATGAAAACTCTTAGTTAGATCATGGGACTGCATGCAAGATTCCTTTTGCATGATTTACTCCTTCTTTCACTCCGCAACTGGCTAGTTATCTCCAAAACTTGTTGTAGGTGTTGAGTCTTCTCATTGATCACCACTATGGTGCATTACCTCGGGATCTTCACCCAGTAATGCTATATCATGAGCATTATAACCTATTTTCTATGAATCATTCTTTTCTTCTTTCGATTTTCTTTTAGTGTTTTTGCTCTGCAAAGCTGTGTGTTCAACCTTTACTAGCTAGATTCATCTGTGCAGGTTTTCTAACACATTTACATGGTATCAAAGCCCACAGGTTACTAGATAAAAGGCGCACCAGTACTTTATTTTGCAGGTATTACAGCTTGGAGATCGAAGATCAACAGAAAAATGGAGTTTCCCAAAGCATCGATCCTAACACCATACAACTATCACGAATGGAAGGACCAAATGGCTCGATACCTTCGTCATAAAGGGTTGCACAGGATTACCATGGCTACAAAAGTGGAACACACTTCAACCATAGAGAAATCCAAGTACCTCAACCGTATGGATGAGGCCCACAGATCCATATGCATGTGCATCTCTCCAGAGTTGGAGTTTCATCTATCTTCCTGCAATACTCTTAATGAGATTTGGAAAAAGGTTGAAGATCTCTACAAGAAACAGGATGAGATTAAAAGACATCTGCTCAAAGTGGAGCTGCTATCATTGGATCCTCGGAACTATGACAAAATTCAAGACTTCTCCACCAAATATAATGATCATTGCTGCAACTCAAGGGTTGTGGAATTGACAAATCGAAGGAGGAGAGTCGCCAAGTGCTCTCTATTATGTCAAAGCTCGAACCGGAATACTCCGTCTTTGTGTCTACATTTCATTCAGTAAGGCTCGCAACCTGTAAATCCTACACTATGCCTTCTCTCAAAGAATTTATGGAGTCCCTTATTTTTTAGCAAGATAAACTCACTGGCATGGGGAAAAGCAAACCTCCAAAAGTGCATGCACTTGCTGTGCATGATGGCAGCCACAATAAAAATCACAGATCTGATTCAAATCAGAAAAAACAGCAGCAAAAAGACAAGGGAAAAACGCATTCCCATCCAAAGAAGGAAGGGTACACCAAGCCCTTCAATGACTCCTCCGGCTCGAGAAATGAGAAAGGGAAGAAAGGAAACAGATGCACCTACTGTCAAAAAGGATTCCATCCAAAATCCTCTTGCATGAAGGAACAAATTGACCAAATGGTAGAAATCCTTCAGAATCACAACCTTGGGGACCACATCCCTCAGGGCGCCAAGAAGAAAACTGAGGATCTACCACACGGGAAAGGTAACAGTTTTCATGCTTTAGTTGCAATTAATTCTTCTCCTGATGCATGGATTATATATTCTTGTGCATCACATCATATGGTTGCTGCAAAGGAAGTCTATTCCTCTTTGGATGCATGCAAAGGACCTCCCATCCTCATGGGAGATGACTCACCTATTGAGGTCACCAGAAAAGGTAGAGTGGAACTTTTACCTGGAAGCTTTGAAGATGTGCTTCATGTTCCAAAACTTTCGGTAAACCTGCTTTCAATTTATCAGATCACTCATTCTAGCATCGGAAAGGGAGTGGAATTCACTCCAGATGCAGTGAACATATATGACCTACATAGCAGCTCCAAAATTGCAACCGGTGAGGTAAATAATGGAACCAGACTGTATACATTTTCTTAATTTATTGAACCTGAATCCTCCTTATTGCTTACACATGCTGATGATAGTAGTAGGCTTTGGCATGAGAGGTTTGGTCATTTAAATTACAGGTATATGCAGCAACTAAGTAAGAATGAGATGGTGGAAGGCTTGCCAAATATCAATTTCTCCAAAGGAGTCTGTGAAGGGTGTGTCCTTGGCAAACATCCTAGAGAAAATTTTGACACCGGCAAGACTCACAAAGCGTCCTCTCCTCTAGATCTGATCCATAGTGATCTCGTGGGGCCTTTTCCTCATCCTTCCATCAAAAAAGCAAGGTATGTGCTTACATTTATTGATGATTTCTCACGGTATACTTGGGTGTATCTTCTCAGGGCCAAATCTGAAGTTTTTGCGCACTTTGAAGATTTCAAAGCACTAGTTGAGACACAGGCAGAGAGAAAGATCAAAGCCCTCCATATAGACAATGGGGGGGAATATGTTAACACAACACTTCGGAACCTTTGCCTTCAGTCTGGCATACAGTTGCAGTACACAGTTCCATACACTCCGCAGCAGAACATAGTTGCTGAGAGAAAGAACTGATCTCTCAAAGGGATGGCTTCCTGCATGTTGCATGCTAAGTCACTGCCTCATAAGCTATGGGCTGAAGCACTTAATTGTGCTAACTACATCCAGAATAGATCTCCTCATAGGTCTGTTAAGGATCAGACCCCCTTTGAGGCTTGGAGCGGCACTAAACTAGAGGTCACCCACTTCTGTGTTTTCAGCTCCCGAGCATGGGCTAGGATCCCCTTTGAAAAGAGGAAAGCTCTTGATCCACAGAGCATTGAGTGCATCTTTGTTGGATACCCTGATGGTGTGAAGGGATACCGACTCCTGATTCCCTCTACGAACAAGCTCATCATTGAGCGAAGTGTCAAATTTGAGGAAAGTCTCTCGCATGCACCTCAATTGCCGCATGCAGACACCTTTTATCTACCTCATGTTCGAGATGATGAATCAGTACACTCAGATGCAGATATAGAGCATGCAGATGCCGAGGTAGAGCATGCAGATGTAGAGACAGAGTCTTTAGATACAGATCTAGTGCATGCAAATGATGATCCACATCCAAGCCTAGATCGGGCTTCCAGCAGTGAATCATATTCCCCTGTCATAAATCATAGAACAAGGAGCTTACGTGAGATATATGCACAAGACCACCCAGCTGCTAGAAGTGGTCTCGTGGGGGATAATTCCGATTTGCAGAGGACTAGCTCAAAGTTTATTGAGCCTCCTCTTGTCCTCACTGCCACTGAACCATCACCATCCTGGCATTGTCATTTGGTTCAATCTTCTGATCCACAGTCTTATGTTGAGGCTGCTGGGCATCCATCTTGGGAGTCTACCATGGAGGAGGAGTATAACTCCCTCCTCGAGAACCAGACCTGGGATCTGGTCCCCCTTTCTTCAGGAAGGAAACTTGTCCGATGCAAATGGGTCTACATGACCAAGAGCGCTACAGATGGGAAAATCACCAAACGGAAAGCGAGGCTAGTAGCTAAAGGCTTCCAACAAGTGCATGGCATTGATTATGATGAGACCTTTGCTCCAGTAGCAAAGATGGATTCCATACGCCTTACAATTGCCATTGCGGTTGTCCAGGGATGGGAAGTACATCAGATGGATGTGAAGAATTCCTTTCTTCACGGAAACCTATCAGAGGAGATTTACATGGAGCAGCCACATGGTTTCATTCAGGATTCATCTTTGGTCTGTAAACTGAAGAAATCTCTCTACGGCCTTAAGCATGCCTCGAGAGCTTGGTATGCGCGAAGATGGATTCTTTTCTCTATCACAAAACTTTGAAAGATGTAAGTCTGATCCGAATGTTTACATGCTTAGGACACATGATTCTCTTCTTATCTTAGTTTTGTATGTAGATGATCTCCTAATCACTGGCAGCTCGGCTTCAGCCATTGCTACAGTCAAGAGGGCCTTGCATGATAGGTTCTTGATGACGGACATGGGTCCATTACACTTCTTTCTTAGTCTTGAGATTAGCCAAGATGCCACAGGCATCAAAATCTCTCAGGCTAAGTATGCACGGGATCTCCTCGAGAGATTTCGCATGGCTGACTGCAAGCCAGCACCGACTCCTTTTCTGTCTGGGGTCCGCCTTGAGGATGGAGGTGACACTCCATTAGTTGATAGCACTCTCTACCGACAGCTAGTGGGGAGCTTATTGTACCTCACTCACTCTAGACCAGATCTCTCATATGCAGTAGGGGCAGTTTTCAGATACATGCAGGAGCCGCATGAGCTACACTGGAATACTGCCAAGCGCATCCTTCGATATGTGCAAGGCACCATCACCTTCGGGATTCACTATGCAGCAGGCACTACATTGAATCTCCTTGGCTTCATAGATTCTGATTGGGCGAAAGACAACATTGATCGCAAGT
>APFE031548154.1:9085-20264 GCA_000404065.3 Pinus taeda
TATTTTATTAAAAATAAAAAAAAATAATTCGTGATAGAGCTTTTCAATAATTACAAGTTACAATAATTAGCTGTATCGAGACTTCAACACAGATTGCACATTTTCATCACCAATAACTTCTGGTGCTGGTGCATCGCATAAAGCCACGCCACCTGTTGAAGCCACGGTGTACTTCAATCCAGTTGCTGCTGTCTCTGTGGTTGTCCGTCTATATCTACAACCACGCTACACTCTTCAAGCTGTGTCAGCTGCCCCAGGCCCTCTATTCTTTTTAACTTACAACACAAATCAATCTGAATCCTCTCCAAAGATATTAACCTTTCAAGACACGGCAGCTCCTCCCACTCTTTACACCCGCTGATGTGTAGTCCTTTGAAGGTTTGTAAGATTATGAAGCCCTTCCATTTCACTCACCTTATCACAGTGATACAAAGAGATCGTCTTCAGAGATATTAACTTTTCAAGACACCGCAGCTCCTCCAACTCTTTACACCAGCTGACGTATGGTCCTTGAAGGTTTGTAAGATTATGAAACCCTTCCATTTTCCTCACCTTATCACAGTGATACAAAGAGATCGTCTTCAGAGATATTAACCTTTCAAGACACGGCAGCTCTTCCAACTCTTTAAACCCATAGATGTGTAGTTCTTCAAGGTTTGTAAGATTATGAAGCCCTTCCATTTTCCTCACCTTATCACAATCACTCACCCACATCGACTTCAAAGATATTAACCTTTCAAGACACGGCAGCTCCTCCAACTCTTTACACTCCCTGATGTCTAGTTCTTGAAGGTTTGTAAGATTGTCAAGCCCTTCCATTTTCCTCAGTTTGTCACATTGATGCACAGACAGTTTTATGAGTGTTGGTGGCAGTGCTCCAACCTCCACCAGATCATAGCAACCATCGATGTAGAGATGTTTAAGGCTTCGACAAACACCCTCAACCAAACATATCTTCGATATTTCTGTTCTCTTCAGCTTTAAGTATTCCAGTCGGGACAGTGCTCCTTCCACCCCGCTTTTCAATGGCAGCTCGCGTATCGTACAGGATTCTACTGTTAACTTTACCAGGTTGCTCAATTTCTCCATTTCTGGCGGTAACGACTCTATTCCACATTCCTCTATCTTCAACTCTGACAGCTGAGTCAGCAGTCCCAACGAATCGGGCAAACATTTCAATTCTCTGCAATAGACGAGCTCCATGTGCTTCAATCTGCTCAGGTGACCCAGCGAACATGGCAGTTCTTTCAAGGAATGGCTTCCCACAGTAAGTACTTCCAGATTCCTAAGGTTTCTGATATCCTCAGGCAATTTTTGTAAATTTGTATCCCGCAATTCTTCCCGGGACAGTTGAATTCTTCCCGGGACAGTTGAAGTGTAACTTGCCAAGGCAAGATTTCCATACGAATAGAACTCAAATTAATATATTCAAGAGAGCGGACATTTGCAAATGTTTCATTGGATATGGTCAACTCTGAGCACTCGTGGAGATTCAGATATTTAAGGCGAATTAAATTGCCTAAGGAATTTGGACGCATTTGCAAACTCGAGGAAGAACTGAGATCAAGGTTCACGAGATTTGTTAAGCAACCAAAGGAATCTGGAAGCATTCGCAAGCGCCAGGAATCAGAGAGACCGAGGTATTTCAGGGAGTGCAAATCACAAAATTATTTTGGTAACAATTCGAGACCATAAGAGTACACCACAATCTTTTCTATATGCTTCAGCTGACCAATGGACTTTGGAAACTGGAAAAGAGGAGAATCAGAAGAATGAATAGTCAATTCCCGCAACTCTAGAGGTGCCTGCAACGCAATAGTGAAATATAAGATATTTTCATCCCATTAAATAGAGCGGCAAATAATAAGAATAATAGACATGCAAACGAAGGAATCAGCGTTAACTTTCACCTGAGATTTTGTTCGCCATAGTGTACCCAATTTCATTCCGCTCACTTCTAAGACCCTTACATTCTTCATCAGAATCAGAAGCCAGGGAGGCAGGCAGTTGTACGGACAGTCCGTCCAGCGTAGCCATATCAAATTTGGCGACTCAACCCTACTCAATATGCTTTTTAAATCATCACCTTCAGTTGCAACAAGTTGTAACTTACTGAAACCATACGGTGACACCTCTTCACACCATGATGAACTGTTGTGCGTACTTTCTGAGGCGAAGTAAAGTTCTGTATACTTTTCGAGGCGATGAACCGTCCTAATTCCGCGCACCTCAGTTATTACCTGTTCATTAGTTAAAAACAAGCAACAAACAAATTAAACAGAGCAATAAGATTCCTCTTTTCTGCTTTTGCTGAATAAAGAAACCATGAGGTTGTATGAATAATTCAAGCACTTACACAACTCAGAAATGTCCTTCATCACACGCCATTCACGATGCGGGATTACTCCACATGACTTCTGCTTATCCACAATCTGTCTTCCCAGGTCTCTCAGATGATCGTGCATTCTTATGGTATTATTTTCTGTGTCAACCTCAACGAGGCACCTGTCCTGGAGATTTGCAAGGCCCACCAGACCGTTCCAGCCTTGATCCATCCCATATTCTTATAGCCATATCCCTGTCTTCCCCAATGAAATAACAGGAAATGTCTAAGAAGATTTTCCTTTCCTCTTCTTCATCCAGAGCATCGTAACTTATCTTAAGCCTCTCCATAATCTCATTGGGAAGTTTGGTTTCGCAAAGCTTATCCAATTGACCTTCCTAATAACATTGGTCGTTCTTTCCACAGAGAAGTGCCCCAAACACCTTCAAAGACAAAGGCAATCCATCGCAAGCTTTGCAAAACTCGTCTACAAGGTTCTCGAATCCTACCAGTGGATGAGGCTGCGAGAAGGCATGCGAACAGAAGAGTTGTCGAGAGTATTGATCATCGAGGCCTGTTAACTGATATATTGATGACTCTGCTATTCCTGAGCTTGTGAGGACATTCTTGTAGCGAGATGTAACCAAAATCAAGCTATCAGAATGGAGGACGTTTGCCACTGGCAAAAATGCACGCAAGTGAGATGCATGATCTACGTCATCTAAAATGATTAGAGCATGTAAAGATGAAAGACGTTCTCTGAGAATTTCTATGCCTTCTTCAATGCTATCTATTGGCTCAGTCCTCTCAGTCAAGCCCTTAAGAAGTTTGCTCTGCAAGGAGTTCAAAGAGCTTAGACGCGCTCTCTCTCTGACATCATATAAGAAAGAGGATTTGTTGAAATCGTTCCTCTTCCTGTTGAAGAGTTCTTTGGCTAGCGTTGTCTTGCCCACTCCGCCCAAGCCAACAATCCCCAAAACCCGAGCTTTGTCATTCTTCTGTTGCTGCCGTAACACACTCTCAAAATCTTCTATTTTTTCTTGCAGACCAGCTGGAAAATCAGCCACATGCAACGGTGTCTTTCTGCGCTGTTTAAGCACGCATTCCACGACCTCCTCCAATAGTTTGTCTTCGTCCCTGGAAATTCTCAAGAAAGCACATAAAAGCATTGTAAAATCCACTCCAAACAAACAAAAGATTAGTGTATAGCAATACCAGTTAGATAAATAATAACGACAGGACGAGGTAAGAGTTCCAACCCATTGTAGGCCTTGAGTTCGAAGCCGTTTATTAACGAGGCTTTGTTGAGGGCGATTCTCCAATTCTCAAGTGTTTCATTGTCGTGTCTGCCTTTCTCTTCAAGCTTACTTAGTGCATACCGGTTTTTAGTCCATCGTACCTCCGAAACCTCCACGTTATAAAAAATGGGAAATATGGTATCCCCAGACTTGTTCAATATAAGGAGCAGCTCATCAAGACACCATCTAGACTCAGCATATCCGGCTGAGAAAATGACAATGTGGATAGAGGCGGTTCGGATGGCATTTTCAATTTGAGCATCTATTTTATCTCCCTCCTGCAGTTCATCCTTGTCCAGGAAAGGTCTCAATTTATGTGAAAGAAGGCGTTTGTAAAGACGGGTAGCCAAAGTTTCTTTAACGTCGGGACCACGATGATTAATAAACGCATCGTGGTAACAGCTGTTTGGGTTCGTGGAGGTTGATGGCAGATCCATTGAGGAATCGGTGGAAGTTAGCCGATCTGCCTTTGAACAGAAATATACAACAGAAGTGAAGCAGAGGTTGATAGATTAAGAAAATGAAGGTATTTGGTTCCTCACAAACTGAAATCTCAATCTTATTTATATCATAGCATCTTAGTCTCCAGACCAACGTGGCAATGGCGCCAGCCGGTGGGCACACCATGGTAATTGTGCAAGCTGGAACCTAATGAGAATACAACGAGATTATTGATTCAATCTCTCACCCGTCTCTCAATTTTCCATAGTCTATATAACTGCAAGCTGCAAGCTGGATCTGAATACCACCAGCGTCTCAATTTTCAATGAACATTCACCTGTCTCTCAATTTTCCATAGTCTATAACTGCAAGCTGGATCTGAATACCACCAGTCTCTCAATTTTCAATGAACATTTACCTGCAAGCTGTAGCTCAATAGGGATACAACGTAAAGGAAGGATTCCATCTGCAAACACCTCAATTTTCTATGAATACTTGATTGCAAGCTAGATATCATTAGGAGCATAACATAAAGCCACCTGTCCTTCACTTTTCTATGAATATTTAACTGTAATAACATAAAATAATCATTCCATTTGCCACCAGTCTCTCGATGGTTGACTTTGGAATATGTATTCTTTATAAAGATTCCTTTTTCGTGCCACAACACCAACACCCACACTGTTCAATATGGAGTACATAAGTGATATATTATATGGAATAATAATAATAAAGTGGTAATTCTAGTCATACTATGGTATTATTTCAACTACTATGTTTGTCAATTTTTTTTATCTCTCATAATTTATTTTTATTTTATATTCTGACCAACTATCTTTATTAACTCACTTTTATTTTTTATTAATTTATTTTTATTTTGTTTTATTTTTATTTACAGGAAAATGATATTTTACATAATTAGGCTATGGGATTATTCTAATTACTATATTTTTTTATTTTTACTTTTTAGAAAAAAATGCCATGAAAAATATTTATCTAGTTAAAATTTGTGTTTGAAAATATGGTCATAATTGGTATCACTCCCACCATAATTTCTATTTTCTTTTATCTCAGATAAAAGATAAATAAAAGAAATATTTATCTTACTCAAAAATCATGTTGAAAAGATAAAATGATAATTTCTTTAATGTTATATCAAAATCTAAAATGTTAAGCATATTATATAAAAACAATGATACTCAGAATCCATATTATTTACAGTCTATAATGCATTATTATGTATGATTCACATTGCTTTTGAAATTTAGGAAGTTTTAAAATTTAAAACCAATTAAAAATATCATAATTAATATTAAAGAAAGTGGGACAAGGGTTTCACATTACTATGACATTACTTGAATTAAATGAAAATGAAAATTAATTTAATATTTTCATGTTTGAAAAAGTGTTATTCTCTTAAATATTTTAATAACTCTGAGCTATTAAGCTAAGAATTTGATTTTTCAAGCCTTATGAAAGAGAGTTCTCTCTTTTTAGTGCTTTGCATGCTTTCTCTGCAATGAATGCCAATAACATCCCATCCCAAATTTTGACCTCACCATGGTTACCATCAACAAAGATGGTATCACATTTCAAGTCTAAATGGATTTTTGTCAGCAGATAGTGACTCGTCTGAAAATGACCAACACACCTATACTGATTGAAATTTACTCGTATTCATATATTTACTTTCTTTTCCATAATAAATTTTTTTTTCCAGAAAAACTGAATTGTGACTATAAATATAGCGTAAACACTGCAAAAATTGCCTGGCCCAGCCCTTGATTTGATTTGACTTGCCTAACCCTTGATTTTCAGACTTTCCGGATTATAAAAGCTTTACAGTCCGGAATTCACAAGCGACAGGGCTTTGTATAATTTTTTTGAATTCTGAAACTGGTAATAGGGAAAAGTAAAAGTTAGTTTAAATCAAACGTTTGGACGCAAATATTCAGCATTTGATTTTCTTTTTCAAGAATTTTAAAGAAACATTGTCATGAAACTCACCCAATTTCATACAGCATTACCGACTCGATTTGCAACACCAGGATATATTAAACTCATTTCTTTTTGGTCTTAGAGTGTCATGGCGGATATGCATTGGTTCAGAAATTTGATAAAAAAATTAGTTGAAATTTCACGATTGA
This sequence comes from Pinus taeda, assembly GCA_000404065.3. Lineage (NCBI taxonomy): Eukaryota > Viridiplantae > Streptophyta > Pinopsida > Pinales > Pinaceae > Pinus > Pinus taeda. The sequence continues at coordinate 15,295 of APFE031548154.1, forward strand.
GTAGGGTTTTATTATGACAATATCCTGAAAAGATTTTGAATTTTGAAACCATCAGAGTTGCGAAAAAATTGTGAAACAACCTAAATTATAAAGTCAAAATTTAGAAGTGATACAAACTGTAAATGTCAAAGTTACATAATTATAAGGTTGCATCAATTGGTCCACTCTCGCCGATCTCAGAGTCATTGCCGTATCAGCTGGCTTCGGTCGTATTCTGTCTGGCTTCGGCCTTCTTGTATTTCGGCTTCAGCCGTATTTTGACTGGCTTTGGCCATATGCAACATGTGATTTTCCAACGGGGTCTCTTTCCCGTGTGAAAAAAAACAGAAAAAATTATCCGGATTTTAACGGTCTTTCAACCTCAAATAAAAAAAATTATCTGGATTTTTATCTTAATTTGAAAAGGCTTAATATTAAAAACTTTGCAACATGTGATTTTCTAACGAGGTCTCTTTCCCGTGTGAAAAAAAACAGAAAAAATTATCCGGATTTTAACGGTCTTTCAACCTCAAATAGAAAAAATTATCTGGATTTTTATCTTAATTTGAAAAGGCTTAATATTAAAAACTTTGAAACCTTATGAATCCGAAAAGTCATACTCTGAAAGCTCTCAGGAATCCGAAAAGTCATGGGTTCAAAAAGTCATGCTCTGAAATCTCAGGAATTTCGACATTCTCACGGATTTTAACGGTCTTTCAACCTCAAATAGAAAAAATTATCCGGATTTTAACATTAAATAGAAAAAATTATCAGGATTTTAACGGTCTTTCAATCTCAAATAGAAAAAATTATCTGGATTTTTATCTTAATTTGAAAAAGCTTAATATTAAAAACTTTGAAACCTTATGAATGCGAAAAGTCATACTCTGACAGCTCAGGAATCCGAAAAGTCATGGGTTCAAAATGTCATACTCTGAACTCTCAGGAATCATGGGTTCAATTTTCCAGACATTTCATTTACCTCAACAATTCTTCAGACACAAATAAAAATGAAAAAAAAAATATCTAATTTTTTATCTTAATTTAAAAATCCATTTAAAACTCTGAAACGTCACCAGTCCAATGGTCTAAGAACTTGTATAATCAAAATTTCTTTCCAGATTGGTTGTTTGGAGGGATCATATAGTCGTTTGCAAAACTAATTTAAAAAGATTGTGTCTTTCAACCATAGTTACCAAATTCGTCCGTACCAGCGAAAAAAATTCATTAATTCGCGAGTTTGGTTCGGTACGGTGATAAATTCGGGAAATTCTATTTCGGTTCGTCTCCAATATTCAGTCTGCTTCGTCCCTTAATTTAATCTGTTTTGTTACATAATATCCACTGACGACCTGCTGTTGGCAGTTGATTTGCCAGGAGTATCGGGTCATACTAAGAGGACCGTGTAAAGTTTAAACTAAAAATATTATTTTGTTTTTTTTATTTTTTTATTAAAAAAATAAAATTTAAGCTTATCTTAATAATTTAGGAATTTACTTTTCAACTGTTAAATAAGAATTACACTTGCATCTATTATCTATTTTATTTCTAATTTTGATTGGTTGATGCATTGGAACAACACAAGTTTGGAACCGCTCAGTTTTGGTGGAAATAAGTCATTGAATTTAATCTTGAATTGTTGAATAAGAATCACCCTATAATAAGGTAAATTTTTAAACCCAACTTTACTTAATTGATGCATTAGAAGAATACAAGTTTGGACCTCCCCAACCTTGGTGGAGAATTAGCGAGTTTGTAATTCTTAAAAGGACTACTTTTATAGAAAAAAAAGGTAATTTTTATCTTAGCAAATTGGTAATTTTTATTGGAAAAAAACAAAAAAATACTATAATTTTTATAGAAAAAAAAAAAAGAAGTAATTTCTATATTAGAAAATTTTATAAAATGACAAATTGCAATTAAAAAAAAGATAATTCCTACTTTACAAAAATTATAAAATAGCAAATTGGTTGCAAATCAATAACTCTTATATAAAAGATGAAAAACAGTAACTTCTATTTTGAAACAAAACTAACTTATACAACTTTTAAATTTTCATTAAAATTTTGAATATAATGATTGTTTATTTAAATTTATAAAAAAATAAAAATAAAAAATTAATATATTTAAGTAATTATAAGATGTATAGTGTCGAATTTTTTCCGTATTAAATTTTATAGAGGCGAATTTATTCCGTACTGTATCGAATTCGAATCCGAATTCGAATTCGAATTTGGTAACTATGCGATTCGAATTTGGTAACTATGCTTTCAACACCTCTGTTATTATAAATTCGTAGGGCTTTCCTGTCTTAGTTGAGGCCATCTAATTTCCGCGAATAAAATATGTATGAAATTGTTTAATGGTTTTATGTGATTATGAACTTTTATATGAATACCAAATTGTGCCAATTAACCAAGCTTTAGCTAAACCAAATGCTGAAGAGAATGGAAAATATCATAGCACTTATTTTACCACTCTTTCTGCTCACATCACTCCCGTGATGGGTGTTTTTCTTGGGCTTAAGGACTATCTTATTATAACATAATATAACTTTTATATGATTGTGAAAATTTTGAAAACTAACCTGGATTCTAGACAGACCATAGGCCTAGCCACTGCATAGACATGCTCTCCCAGAGTTGCAGTTCTCAAATGGTTCGTATTGAGTTCTAGATCTGCAATTCTCTCTGCAACCCAGAAAGCCCCACTCTAGCTAAGTTGGGGATTTTTCTGGTAAAATCCCCAAAACAAACAATTCAAGCACACAGAGGCAATGCTTTGTTTCCTTTACTCCAGGATCTTTTGTGCACAGGGAAGCTTTTAAATTTTTTTTAACTGAAGAACAGAGTATTACACCACCATAAAAGATTTCTATTCATTAAAATAAAATTACTGAGAACATATTCATCCTCTTTCACTCAGAGGGATTCACCAAACATTACAAAAGAAATTACTCTGTCTCCTTTGAAATTTTACACCACTGTGTGTAAAAATTTCATTTACATTCACTGTTGTGTGAAAACAAAAATTACAAGGATTTACTGTTTTACCTTTTCACTGCTGTGTGAAACAATTCATGGTTTTGATACAAACCTCCCCCTGGTTTTCTTCATTCACATATTCGCCTTCTTCGCTCCTGCACTGCTGTGCTTTTTTACATTTCTTACACTTACCAAAAAATGGTCAACCAACATATGTTTTTAATTGTTCTATTAAAAACAAACTTACTGCCGTAAAAATTAAAAAACAATAAAATTAACACTATATGACATAGCCCATGCCATTATTTAATTTATGCCCATACTTGCCATAATCAAAAATTTAATAATTCACCTACGCGTATGACAAAACTTTAATAAAGGTATGGTCAAAGTTCAACTTGACTTTACTCCACACAATCCTTGATTTGATGCGGGCCCGTATGCAGCTTCATGCGATCGATGACGAAAAGCGAAGAACCCCATCGGACGGTTGACAAGAATATCGGAAGCCCTTTTTAACCGAGCTTTACTCCACAATGCAACTTTGAACAATCAACAGTTGATTATGCTGGAGCAGATTAGACGACAGAGGAGAATATCGGAAGCCACTTTTTAACCGACTTTTACCTTCCGATAAATGTCAGAGGCTGATGTCACGCCTCATCCACGCGTCAACTCCAAATTGTATGGGAGCTCTTGTGTACGGAAACTGTCTTTAACCAAAAGATGTGCGATATGCCTCAAGCGGGTTTGTGGTTTTGCTGGGTGGTTTTGAGGCGTATTAAATGTTGGACCATACGCGGTTGAAATTACAAATTCAACACTCCACTTTAATTTCAACTATTGGGCATTCGGTCATACCCAGACACTTCCTCAAAAATTCAAAGCTTTTCTGATCCAGTGGCTTTGTCAAGATGTCTGCTACTTGTTCTTGAGTCCTGCAATGTTCTAGGACAATTTCTCCATTGTTCACCAATTCTCGGATGTAGTGAAACCTTGCATCAATGTGTTTCGTTCTCTTATGAAACACTGAATTCTTTGACAATGCAATAGCTGAGCTATTGTCACAAAAAATCACTGTCGCTTTTGCCTGCTCTTGGCCTAAGCTCCTCAACATCCTTCTCATCCAAACTGCTTGACATGTTGCTTCTGTAGCTGCCACATATTCAGCCTCTGCTGTAGACAATGCTACAATGGACTGCTTCTTAGAAGCCCATGAAATAGCTCTTGAACCCATATGGAAAACATAACCGAAAGTGTTTTTCCGATCATCAACACTTCCAGCCCAATCACTATCAGTGTATCCAACCAAATCTGAATGTTCTGAGACATTATATAAAATTCCAAACATTTTGGTACCATTGACATACCTCAAAATTCTTTTTGCTGCTTGCCAATGTGCCTCCTTTGGCCTCTCCATGAATCTGAAAATTAAACTAACAGCATACATAATATCAGGCCTAGTTGTTGTTAAATACATAAGGCTGCCTACAATACTCTTGTACAAACTAGGATCAAAATCCTTGCTGTTGTCCTCTCTGCTGAGTTTTAATCCCATTACTGTGGGAGTGATCGTTGCCTTGCATTCTTGCATGTTAAATCTGCTCAATACTTGATTTACATATCTTGCCTGTGAGATAAAAATTCATTTTTCATTTTGATCTACTTCTATGCCAAAGAAGTATCTCAAGAAACCCATGTCAATCATTTCAAATTCCTCTTTCATGAATGATTTAAAATTCTTAATGAGCTGATCATCATTACCTGTGAAAATAACATCATCAACATATAAGACAACAATTAAAATTTTACCATATTTTTCTTTGATGTAGATGGTGGGTTCTCCTTCACACTTATCGAATTCATTATCCAATAGATATGAATCTATTCTGCTATACCATGCTCTTGGCGCTTGCTTCAGCCCATAAAGAGTTTTCTTCAATTTGCACACTTTGTGCTCTTCACCTTTCTTCTCATAGCCTAGAGGTTGTTTAACATAAACCTCTT
>APFE031548156.1:0-20024 GCA_000404065.3 Pinus taeda
TTTCCTCCACATTCTTGTATGTTTGATTATATATGCATTTGTGTGGTCAATACATATCTGGTCTTGTGTTGTTTATGACTATAGAGCTCTATTATTCGATAGTGTTATGCTGCTTTGATTCCACAGGTGCTCTCTGAAATTGTGTAGACAAAGAAGGAGTGACAAAGATCTATCGAGAAGGAGAGGAACCAGGCAAGGAACCAAGCACAATACAAAGGTTGGTGTCCTTTGTTCCCCTCTTGTCTATTTTTCATAAAAGAAAGCGAAAGTAGTTTTAACTTATTTTTTTCTAAGATAACTACCAGTCTTAGTGGGAATAGTAGCTCTAAGTGGACAATATTCCCGATAACAGGGAGACATAAAGATGGAGGGGGGAGAGCGAGAAGGAGAGAGGGAGGTAGATAGTGAGAGGATTGGAAAGCAGAGAGAGAGAGAGAGAGCAAAGGAGAGAGGGAGGAAAATAGTGAGAGGATTGGAAGGTAGAGAGAGAGAGAGAGATATGGGGGAATAAATAAGGAGGTATGAGGTAAATAGAAAGAGGAAGGATGAGACAAATGACTTGAGAGAGAGGAGGAGAGAGGGAGGGATAGTGGGGTGGAGTTGGAGGGGGAGAGAGGGAGGGAATAATAAAGGGAGTGAAAAGGGAGAGATGGAGAGAGTGTGTGTCTATTTATGGGTGACATAAAGAGACAAAGAACGAGAGATGGAGAGAAGGGCATAGAGAAGGAGAGGGAGAGAGGGATAGAGGGAGGGATATAATAACATAGTTGGAGAGAAAGAGAGAGATGGGGGACAAGTTTGGAATGGAGGGAAAAGGGGGAGAGAGAGAGAGGTAATTGGAGGGAAAAGAGAGAGAGAGAGTGAGATAGAGCTAAAGCGATGGGGGAAGAGAGAGAGAGAGAGAGGTATGAGAGAAAGGGAGAGAGAGGAAGCATGAGAGAGTGGAATTGAGAGAGAGGAGGATAGAGGGATAGAGAGATGGAGTTGGATGCAGAGAGAGGGAGGGAAGAAGAAACTCATAGTGAGTGAGAAGTTGAGCGAGATATGGATTGACAAGGGAGGTATGGAGAAAGAGTGTGTATATATTGAGTGAGATAGAGAGCCAAACGAGAGATGGTTAGAAGTAGGGAGAGAAGTAGAGAGAAGGAGAGAGGGAGGGATATAATAACATAGATGGAGGGTGAAGAGAGAGAGAGAGAGAGAGAGGTGGGAGAGGAAGGAAGAGAATGGATGTGAGAGAGTGGAGAGAGGGAGGGAAAGAGAGATCAAGTTGAAGGGGTAGAGAGAGAAAGTTAAGGAAAAAGACAAAGAGAGAAAGGTGGAGAGAGAGAGGGAGTGATAAGGAAGATGGAGAGAGAGGAAGAGAGGAGAGAAAGAGGAAAGAGAGATAGAAGTGAGGGAGAGGGAGAGAAGGGGAAGAGACAGAGAGAGAGAGAGAGAGGAGGAGGAGGATGGAGGGATAAATAGATAGATTGGAAAACGAGAGTGTATGTTTTGAGGGTGATATAGAGAGATAAAAGGAGATAGAGATATTGAAGGAAGGTAAAGAGAGGGAAGAAGAGAGAGATGGAGAGAGGGAAAAAAAGATTGATATATATGGAGTGAGAGAGTGTGTGTGTTTGGGTTGATGAGATAGAAAGAAAAATGAGAGATGGATGGGATATAGATATAGATGGAGGGGGGAGAGAGGGAAGAATATTTCTTACACTAGAAGCATTGATTTCGATGTAGACAGAAATTTCTAATCCTATTTGATTGCTTTCACTAGTTGCATTAATTTTAGTGTAGATGTTGATTTCTAATGATATTTGATTGCTTGCACTAGATGCATTGATTCCAATGTAGATGATTTCTAATCCTATTTGATTTCTTGCACTAAATGCATTGATTTTAGCGTAGATGGTGATTTCTAATATTATTTGATAGCTTTCACTAGATACATTGATTTCAATGTAGAGGTTGATTTCTATTTCTGTTTGATTTCTTGCACTAGATGCATTGATTTTAATTAGATGATTTCTAATCCTATTTGATTGCTTGCACTAAATGCATTGATTTCAGTGTAGATGTCAGTTTCCAATCTTATTTAATTGCTTGCACTAGATGCATTGATTTGGGTGTAGATGTTGATTTCTAATCCTATTTGATTGCTTGCATTAGATGCATTAATTTCCGTGTACAATTTGTTTTCTAATATTATTTGATTGCTTGCATTAGATGCATTGATTTTAGTCTAGATGTTGATTGCTGATTTCATGTAATTAGATGCATGATGGTACATTAATTTTAAAGTGATTGGATTAACAATGCGTTGATTTTAGTGCAAGTAAAAAACATTATTGGCAATGTACATTGATTTTTGGGTTATAGTAATTCAACCTATTAATATTGGAGAGAAAGAGAGACAAGGTATGATGTTTACTACAATAGCTCTAGCTAAATATTTAAATGGTTTACGATTTCAACTTTCCTTTTAATATAATTGATATGAAAAGATAACAAAACTAACAAGGGTGACAATAAGAATAGTATAAGAAAATAGTTTGGGATTGACCACAATGAAGACTATTTGTAATTGAATACACTATTATTATTATTCAGATTTTCTATCATTCAACACTATTACATTGTCACTTTGCATTCAAAATTTTATTTCATCCTTAAAATTATTAACAATATTTATCATCTCAACAAACTCATGTAACTAATAAATTTCAAATTAAAATGACAAGATTAATCTCAGATATATTTAAAATGATTATATTAATACTAGAAGTATTTACATATTATTAATAAAATTAATGATATCTTCGATAGATTTTCCTTGGCTACACACGACTGAAACCAACCTAGATCCATCTTAACTCTAGATCTATTAAGCACTGAGAGGGATCAAATATCTCAAGGTGCAAACCTCTTTTTTTGAGTGAGAAACGTTTTCTGAGTCTAAATTGAGATGTCAAGTGGATAAAATGATATAAAGTGATTGTTTATTGACACCACATCTTTCATAAATTTTGGTGGGCAGTAAACACAAATTTAATGTTTTACTTTAATATAAGTGTTGATGAAAACATAAATAACAGTGGGAAGTATTTATAGTAAGTATACTTATTTTCTTCTTACTCATATCCATTTTTTATGTAAAGACTTTCTAAATTATTATTGGAGGATTTTATTTTTGGATGGATTTAGTGCAAATGTTAAAATAAGAAATCACTACACAGATATATAAAAATGATGCATGAATATTGTAACCATATCCACAAATTATGACATAACAATTGTAAGTTATCTACGTGGCATTATATTTTACAAATGCTACAATAAGATCTTGAAGTTATGGTACGATCAATTTTTTGAAAACTATTTTTTTAATCATATTAAAAAGTAGAGTGATTATCCCATGGAAAATTTTGATAACTTTCGCTTGATACTATGTGAGTGGACATCAACATATTTATGGAGAAAATTATTGATGCCATGGCTAGACTTCTAAGCACCTTAAATTAGAAGACATAGGTAGAAATGTAAGCCCTAATATCCTTCTGAGCATTAGTCAATGCTAAGTTTGATTTATTCCAAATGAAATTGGAGCATCCCCAGCATGAAACTTGGATGCATTACAAATTCATGGAATTGGAGGATTTATATGCGTCAGGTGTTTAATTGGCTTGAAGCCAACAAGAAAATTGTTTGGAGCAAAGGGAAGTGGTTCCTAGGCTTAAGCAGTAATCTTGACTATATATTGTCTAGTATGCATGGATAAACAATTTAGATTTAGGCTAGTATATTTTTTGTTTAGAATCATCTTATGCAGTGTAAAATTTGTTTGCTTCATGGAGTTTCTATAGAGATTATAATGGGTATTCCTTTATTACAATAGGTAAAAGTTGTCAAAAGAATAGGTTACATCTGTTTTGGACTTTTGAAGGCATATTCATAATGGATTAATATGATGAATTTAATGGTTTACACCTAGATTCCATACTATATTCTTAATACAAAGCAATAAGTGTTCCTTTAAAATAGATTGCTAGAGTCCTAGTGTGGGAGATGTGTAATTTATTCCATATCTAATGTTGGGATGGGTTCCCCTGGGTTAATTTTGGGTTAAAAACCTTAGACTTGATGTAAATTTCAACAAAAAGATGTAAAGTCTCCATGAATTGTGGATGTGGAGCACATAGGTAGATAGGATTAAAAAATGGTTTTTACCCTTGTTATGTAAAGATTGAGTTGGCTTTGAGATCTCATTTTGGTCCATGGACCATGGGATTGTATAAATAGGTGTTTCTTAGAGACTCTAAGGTAGACCTATGCTTTTGTCTATGGGTACAACTAATGGAGTCCTAGAGAGTTAGCACAGAGAAGTAAGTCTTAGAGGAGGAAAAGGCTTTGTAGCTGAGTGTGTAGAGGCATAGACTAGTGTCTGCAGCTGAGTGCACAAGGATGTTTTGAGTCTATAGCATTGTATTGAAGATCAATAAAGAAGATTGTAGGAGAAATTCATATGTTTTATATGTTTCCCTCTATTGTTTATTTTGCGATATGTGTTGTGATGAGATAATGTCTTTATGATATAATGATGTATTGATGCACGAATCTACTAGATAAGTCTTATTGATAGAACACAATGCATGTTAAGTATTTATGTGAAGCCTATAATACATTTGATTAAGTTTATTAACCACTTAAGCAAATCTTTGTGGATTCCTATCTAATGCTAGTCTATGATGCATGCAATTAGATAACCTATATGTTAAGGGTATGTACAAGCCAATCGTAGACCTTCACAGAGGTCTAGAAACCATTTGAAAAAAACTACAACACCAAGCCCGAAGGGCTTAGGTATTTGTATGAAGGTAGATCTAGGACATAAGAAGGACATCACACTGATCTCTGGTTGCAAAAACTTGGTTCCAGCATCCCCCCATATTGCTTCGAGAGATACTTAAGTCCCAGCTACACTGGTTGATGCCAAAAGGGCCAGTAGTGTAGGGTTTTGTTTAGCAACTCTAACTTTGAACCTGAGTCAGGACCCACTAAGCCAACAAATGGTTTTGTTGTCAAGACCCAGGTCTTCATAAAGAGATGTGTGATGTCGCATCACTTGAATCTGACCAAAAAGGAAATTGAGAAGTGGTTGGATAGGAAGATCCATGAATTCATGCTGCACAAAAACAAGAATCTGTGCCTATCAAAAGAGCAGTTGTTGGATAGATATTTGTACTTAGAAATACACGAAATTTTCCTCTGCACCTTCCCAATTGAGTAATACAATTGGATAGCTAAATTAGTAGACGGCCAGGGAAGTTGGAGACTTGACGATCCAATAGTGTGGACTCTGGAACTAGTGCGAAGGTTGGAAGCTTCTCAAGATAATATCACACATGTTGTTGACCACTGGCATGATCGATTCATAGGGGGATTTGTGACAGAATTCATGGTTAATACCTCAGTCAACTACAGCGAAGCAGAGTGACGCTTCTTCAAAGGACCGCGACGTAGGTATCTAAGATCTTTGAATACATGGATTAAAGTGTTGTTATGTGAAAATTGGGTTATGTCATTGCCTTGATTTTCTGAGCTACGCAAAGTGGAAAGCTTTTAAAATATCAAGGGAAAATAGGTCTTGAATATAGCCCTTTCATTGGGCCTCCTTTGAGCGACAACAAAGAAACGGTATAGGCTTCACCGTAGAGTGTTGTACAGATGATAAGACAAGGTTTTCCATGAACTCATAATCCATCTACTCAAACTCCACCTTCACCTCCACAGCACACAACTTCGCCCATACTGCCACCACCATCGTTGTCGTTCAACATGTCAAATACAATGATGTTGCCAGTTTTCAGGGGTATAGAGAGTGAGGATGTGGATCAATTTTGGTTTGTTGCGAAGGTTGTGAGGACAACGCAAAGAGTTACGAATGGTAATAAAAATAAGGTGCAATTGTTTACCACTCTGCAAGACTGTACACTGACATGGTACCTCAAATACTGCACTGATAATCCTTTGGCATCATTAGCAGACACTAAGTCCACTTTGAATAAGGAATTCGGTAAGCCTAAGTCTGATTCACAATCAATAGGGTGATTCAAGGAAATCACGATGAAGGCTGGTGAACCACCCTATGAGTTAGATCAAAGATTGAGTGCATGATTCGTGAAGCTAATATGTACCTACCAGATAGTTAGCACCGCGAGTGGTTTATAGCCTCTCTCCTGCCCCACCTGAGGATCACTTTATCACAACAGAAGATAGGAACTCAGATAGAAGCCCAAGAAATTGTGATGCATCTTTGGTAATTCAAAAAATTCACTCGCAGTTATAGAACCTCTGCTTATAATTGCAGAGCTTGAAAAAAGAAAAAGTGGCTAGCTCGGAGGTGCGCGAGGAAGTTTGTTGCCTCAAGTGTAAGAGCAAGGGGCATGATAAATATCACTTCCCTATCTTAATAAATTATATCACAAAGGGGGACCAATTCCCCTGAAGTATGAAGTTCCATCAGGACCAAGTACAGGACCCACACTATGGCGAACTCTTTGTCAGGTGGCCGAAAAACACGTAATAGATAATTTCCATTTGCTGCAAAAGTTTGTGTAGACACCAAAACAACTTTTCTGTGATTTCTACAAATCATTTGGCCACAATGAGTGGCACTATTGTAGCTATGAATTGATGACCAAAAGAATGTCTAATTATCGAATGTAAGAAGAAACTGGGCCTTCGGATCAAGGTGCTGGGGGAGTGCCTAGAGGATATCCGCAATGCAAATGAGGCCAAGGAGGAGGAGGACCTAGTAGAGGTCATGGACAGGTTATTTTCTATAATCGTGGGACATCAGGGCACTACGTGTGAGAGTGTCAGAATCACATGCACTCGTCAAGTCGGTAGTGCACTCAGTTTGACCATACAATAGAAGAATGCCCTGTGATGATATCCAAGATGTAGGAGAAGAAGGCGTAACCTTAGCACCCTACCCAAAACTTACAGATGATGAGGGTTGAGTTCAGTGAGGAGGATCCAAATGTGAATATAATTCTGAGAAGAAAAGTAACAACTAGGTATGATAAGGCAAAACAGCCTAAAGAGAATGGATGGGTCGGTAAGGAACTAGAAAATGAAGTTAACTTTGATCTAGAATGTGTAATGGAAACATTTATCGAGGCAAAGAAAAGCTTCGATGGAGCATCTACCTCAGGAAGTCAGGACAAACTACCAGAAACCAACGTGCCCACAAAGATTGATCCCTTTGTACTCACCACATTTCTAGAAACCTGTATGAAACTTATGCATGATAGGAAGGCTATGAAGGGCTTACAATAATTGATAAACAATTGTGTTGGTAAAGAAAATTCTCTCAAGGGACACTGCATAGTCAGGAAGATTAGTAAACATAAGGCAGGAACATGGTGCAAGATGAGGCTCAATGCATAAATAGGAGACTATGAGGTGGACTAGGTTATTTTGGTTCTAGGATCTGATGCGATCATTTTTCCTAAACATACATGGGAGGGAATGGGGAGACTTGTGCTGAAACGGTCTCTGATTCAATTAAGGATGGAAAATCAGCAAAAGATTATCCCTATGGGATGACTGCATGGAGTCACCGTTGATATAGAAGGTGCAAATGTGCTGACTTTTTTGAAGTGATAGAATTTTTTTATGACAACAATCCATACCCCGCTCTCCTTGGAATTGATTGGTCTATTGATATTAATGGGGTTGTCAACCTCAAAAAGTGGACAATGTCATTTGAAAGGAAATCACTCCGCATTGTAATAGCATTGGACCTTGCAGAAGGATCGCACTATACTGAGCCAGTCCATGACTATGAAGAAAGTGATGATGATTTGGATCAAATCTACAAAATTACATTGTAAGACCAAGAATAGATTAATACGATAGTTGATGGAAGGATTGCATGGGCCTGCAAAAGCTCCTGAACCTTGGATTCAGATGAGGAGTTGGAGCACTGGCAAAATAGGCTGCATTAAGTATATATGTTTCATTGTAGCATGATGAGTAAATAGATGCACTATGTACCATCAGAGGTAATAAATTTACACTATTACGATGGTATAACTAATGTAGATAATTTTTTGGATGACTTTGAAAGAGATATCCCTGAGGATCATTGCTTCCAAGCATTGGATTTGGAATTGCGCACTACAGGTGGACAATGATAGGGTACACAAAAGGATAACTTTATTGAATGGCACCAGTACAAGAGCATGTTGAGGTTGCAATTTCTTCATCCTAAAGTGTAATTAACTGAAAAATATGATGGGATAAATGACCTGCAAGATCCTTTAGCGAAACAGACTAAAGTCTACGGAACCGAGAAACAACCAGAATGGGTGAACTTATTTTTCCATACTCTGGCGCAGAGTTCCCAGTTGGCAGTCACGATTGCAGAGGCATGCAGAACAGTGACAGATTCACACATACCTAAGGATGCACAACTAAAGGCCAAGATTCAGAAACTAGCTAAGGGAGTTTACAATGCAAAAGCATAGGGATGGTTACTGTCAATGCAATCATCATTGACTACAAAACTTTGTTTGAATAGGAAATGGAGTTGTTGATGACCCTGCAGGAAGACCCTAACCTGCATATATTGAGTACAAAGATCTGCGAGCTCCAAAAGTAGTATGACAAGGTTAGGGTGATGACTCGCTCCATTGCTACAACGCATCACCTCACCAAGTTGTCAGAGGGGAAGTAGCTCCTCGCACAGGTGGAAGCAACTCATAAAAAAGAGGTAGTACTGAAGGCCGGGTTGGGTGCTTGGTTGGAAGATGCCTACCAAGTCTCAACCAACATTCAAGAGAAGCAGACGAACTTGCAGCTCACACCCCAGAAGATCAGGCTAGCTGACGAAGGACTAGCTATGGAGTATCTCGTTGAACAGGTGAAGCAGGCAGATACACAGAGTGTTGTTGATGTAGTAATTGTGTAGGTAGAGTTGGGGGGTCTTTGTATTAAGATCACTGTGCCATCTGAGTGACTCGAGATCAAGTCATGATCTTTGTGTTGTGGGCCTGTTGGGATGGGTTCCCATGAGTCAGTTTTGGTTTAAAATCCCATGTTTTGATGTAAATTTTGACAAAAGGATGTAAAGTCTCCATGAATTGTGGATGCGGAGCATGGAGGTAGATAAGAGTTGAAAAGGGTTTTTACCCTTGTTATGTAAAGGTTGAGTCATTTTCGAGATCTACCCTTGGTCTGTGCACCATGGGATTGTATAAATAGGTGTGTCTTAGAGAGTCTAAGGCAGATCTCTACCTTTTTCTATGGGTATAAAGAATGGAGTCCTAGGAAGTTAGTGCAGAGAAGTAAGTCTCAAAGGAGGAAAAGGCTTTGCAGCTGAGTGTGTGGAGCCCTAGATTAGTTTCCCTAGCTGACTGTGCAGGGAATTTTTGAGTTCGTAAGATTATATTGAAGATCAATAAATAAGACTACTGGAGAAATTTGTATGTTTTATATGTTTCCCTCTATTGTTTAGTTGCGATATGTGTTGTGATGAGATAATGTCTTTATGAAATAATGATGTATTGATGCGTGAATCTACTGGATAAGTCTTATTAACAAAATGAAATGCATGTTAAGTATTTACATGAAGGTTATAATACATTATGTTAAATTTATCAAGCACTTAAGTAAATCTATGTGGATTCCTATCTAATTCTAGTCTATGATGCACATAATTAGAAAAGCTATCTATTAAGGGTCTGCAAAAGCTGATCGTAGACCTTCGCAGAGGTCTAGAGGTCATTTGAAGGGAACTACAATGCCAAGTCCTAAGGGCTTAGATATTTGCGTGAAGGTATATCTAGGACATGAAAAGAACATCATACTAATATCTAGATATGGAAACTTGGTTCCATCATCTCCCCATACTACTTCAACTGAGACTTCAGCCTGTGCTACACAGGTTGATCTTGAAAGAGCCAGTAGTGCAGGGTTTTGTTTGGCACAACTATCTATGAACTTGGGTCAAGACCCACTAAGCAAACATCTAACATCGAGTTGATATATATTATATTTTTGTCAACTATCTATATATTATATAAAACAAATAAAAATAAAAAAGTTCTTATAATTAATAGGGTTTTGTTCAAAATGAGAATAGATCCATATTAAGTCTAGATGTACCAAAAGTCGATAGGAACCAAATATCTAGACGTGCAAATATTTCTTCATGTTTTGCACTCAAAAATAGGTTTAGATCTTGAGAGATTTAATCCCTCTTGGAGCTTGGAAGATCTAGAGTTAAGATGGATTTATGTTGAAGTTGAGAAATAACGACAATAAGATATGAGATAATAAAGAGGCAAGTAGGCTAAAGGGGTCAAAGATATAGTATGGAGGCAAGGAGATTTAGGATCCAATTGTATATCTTTTTTCCTAAAAGAAAATTCATAATTTCATTTGGTGAAATTACATGCTATAGATGCCCATTGGCATATGCTATATCGTGGCTATCTATCCACAGTAATAAACTAGTATTTACAATGAGACCCCAAAGGGTGTGTTGTGCAGGTTCATGAGCACAATAAAAGATAAAAAATTCACCTTCGTGGGTGTGTTTGTGTTGTCCATATATACAATCATTTGCTCATAAATATAAACAGTTACAAAATTTCAAAACAAAATGTTGAAAATTAGGGGTTGTTGCCCCTCTGTAGTGATGTATGGCATGTGGAAGTAGTGATACGTTCCTGTAGGAGTATGTTCAACGATTATCCACTCTCCTAGATGGCAATGCATCACTTAATTTGATAGCCTGTCTGTAATTTCATTTTGTTCCCTATAAATATGAGAGAAAGAAATTCGATCCAAAAATGTTTTGAAAAAAACAATTTCTTCCATAATAGATCTCAGAGAGTATGCATTACAAACAACTGCGTCGTTAAACCAATCAGTCACAATCTTTGAGTCCCCAAAAATTTGAATATTTCTACATTGTTGAAGGATGGAAAAGTAAATCAGGCGGCGAAGAGATATCAGTTCAGCATGATTATATGTGCCCAGTCCCAATCCCATGCCAATCTGAAAATAGTGTGTTTTTGTAAGGTAAAAGCATATGCCTCCCCCACAACCATGCTACTGAGTAGCACCATCAAAATAGGCCCAAGGTATTGATTTGTTTATCTATTCCTGTCTAATATTCCTAGGTATTTTTTGACTTTCATCGTTTGGTATTTCTTCAAATGCAACAAAAATTTTCAGAGGAACCAGGTTCCAGTTTACCAGCTTGTCTTCAAATATTTTGATGTTTCGCTTGAGCCAGATGTGCCATGAGGCCAGGAGGGGACGATTTCTTATCTTTTTCGCGAAAATACCCCACCAGCTATCCCATGTCATTATAGTATCAACACCTTGCCAACTCATATTCAAATTTATAGTTGGTAGAACTTGTATCCATATGTTCCTGGTGGTCGGACATGAAAGAAAGAGATGTTGGGTCGATTCCTCCTCCTGGTGGTAGAGTGCACACCAGGGAGGTCCTAGAAAGGCCCTCTTTTTTAAATAGGATCCAGTGGGGATCTTATTTTCTAAAATATTCCACATCAATAGTCTGGTGTGCAGTAGGGCTTTTAATCTCCAAATGGTTACCCACCAATTCCTTAAGGCCTTCGGTTTTGAATCTGCAATAATGATATTGTAGCCCTACTTGGAAGAGTAGTGTTTGGTTTTTGAGTGTGGCCATATGAGTTCATCCACTTCATTCTTTTGTCTAACATGTGCTTCTGTGAGTGCCTGAATGTAGTCTTTCCTTGTTCTATTCCATTCATTGGGGATGTTCCAGTTATGTCTACGCAACCATGCTTGTGTAAGAAAAGTGGTGTTCTGTTGATCTCCTATCTGTTCAATACACTTAATGCCACTGTTGTTTAAGTGATTTATCAGTTGAATTGGAAGCTAATGAAAGTTTCCACTTCCACTCCAAGGATCAATTTTAATGCAAATTGAGGCTCCATTTCCAATTTTCCATAACAATCCATCCTTGATAATGGGAAGAGTATTAAGTATGGTCGTCCGGATCACTGAAATGCCTTTTCTATTCCAAGATGGACTTCTAATCCAATCAATGATAGTTGATGGCCAAATGTATTTGTGTAGGATAACCTCAGACCAGAGACTTTTTTGCTTTAGTAATAACTAGCTCTATTTTGCAGCCAAAGCTTATGCAAAAGCAGGAAGTAGTTTAAGGCCCCAACCTCCCCATTTTTTTGGAGTGGCTATTTTGATCCATTTAACCCAGGCAAATGGTTTTCCCTCCTTTCTTCTATTCTAAATAAATTTGCAACAAATTTGTTTAATTCTGTGGAAAACCCCTCTTGGAATCTAGGCTAGTGACATCCAATAAACTGGGGTGGCTTCTAGGACTAATTTGATAAGAATTAATCTTCCTACCCTAGAGAGTAACCTGTGACACCAACAGTTTATTCTTTTCTCCAGTTTTGTGATAAGCCAGGTCCAATTAGCGATTTTGTACCCATCAGGTTTTAGCCTGAAGCCCAGAAATTTGAGCCCCTCCTTCAGCTCAGTAATATGAAATGGAAATTTTGGTAGGGAGAGTTGTGATTCCTATTGTGTACAATTCGATAAACAAATGGTGGATTTATCATGGTTAATTTCCATTCCCGTTGCTTTGCAGAAGAGATTTAGAATCTCATATAATGATATGGTATCTAGCACACTACCACTCAATAATATTAATATGTCATCCACAAATAATAGGTATGTGAGATTGAAATGATCCACAATTTGTAGTCCCCTGAGACCCCCTCTTCTTTTTTTAGAATCAATCAACCAGCTGAATCCTTCCATAACTAAGATAAATAGTAACAGTGATAATGAGCATCCTTACCTTATCCCTCTGTTAATATTAAAGGATGTAGTAGCTGACCCATTGATGAGTATGGCAAATGATATAGAGGAGATGCAACCCATTATCCAGTTGATGAGAGCCAGGGGAAAACCAAAATGTGTGATTATCATTTTGATATATAATCAACTCACTTTGTCGAAAGTCTCTAATAGATCAATTTTGAGGGTAAGTCCCTTGAGTTTTTTGAGCTTAATGGAGTGTAGGGCTTCTTGGGCTGAGCCAATAGCATCCTGAATGTGTCTATGGCTAAGGAAAGCAAATTTCTCCTAAGAGATATGGTTGGATAAAATGGGATTAATGCAGTTGACTATGATTTTGGAGATAATTTTATACAAACAGTTGCAAAGTGAGATAAGGAGGAAGTCATTAAAATAGGCTAGTGAGTCGGTTTTAGGGATGAAAGCCAAGTAGGTGAAGTTTAGGGGGGGTGGATGTGCCCAGTAGTTCTACTTTCTTCAATGACCGCCAGCATGTCCTGTCCTAGTAGCTCCAGAAATGCAGTGTAGAATTTAGCCAACTAGCCATCCGGACCAGGACTTTTGTCCTTCTTGAACCATTTTAATGTGCCCTCCAATTCCTCCATTGTGACAGGTTGTATTAGGTCTTCCACTGCATTTGGATCAACAAACCTAGGGAAGTGACCAACCAAGTTAATGATGTCCAGGAGAGTTATGGTTGCCGGGGCAGTGAATTGATTTTAAAATGAGTGTTCCCCAACCTGGCTAATTGTGGGTGGGTGGAGGCCCATCCATCTTGCTCACAAGGTAGCTTCCAAATGGTGTTAGAGGCCTTCCTACCAATGGAAAAATTGTGGAAAAACTTAGTGTTTCCATCTCGAGCTTTAATCCATATAGCCCTACTTTTCAGCCTCCACTGTTATTCCTTTCCAAGAAGGATCTTTGCCTTTTGGTTTTCAAGATTCATTAGTTGGAGTATCGTGTCATTGGTTAAGTAACCAAGCCCCTTTTCATCTATGAGCTAGGATATCTACATTTTGATGTCCTTCAGGTTCTGTTCATCTCTCAATTTTTTCTTCTTAGACCATTCCTCTGTGATAGTCCTAAGATTTTTTAGACGTGCATAGAAATCTGTTGCCATTCTCTACTCCCTGAGAGCAGGTTGTGCCCGCCAATATTCTTTGACCAAGTTGATGTATTCTAAGTATTTTAGGAATCTAGAAAAGAATTTGAAAGGGGCACAAGGCTTTTGGAGGGGCCAGAGATCTGTAGATATGTGGGGAGGTGATCAAATAGACCTCTAGTACCAACCCATTGCCTGTATAAGGGAAGGGAGTGGAGAAGATCTTCATGTATCAAGAAGCGATCCAGTCTCTGACCCAGGGCAGCCTCACCCGTCCTTCTGTTATCCCATATGGGCAATTTCTCGTTCATGGGAACATCAACGAATTTGAAATAATCCAGTAGTGTGCTCATCTGGTCCGATATAGGGTCAATATGTGAGTGATGGCCCCATGATTCATCCATTCCTAAAGAAAAATTTAAATCACCACCAATAATGGTGGTGCCCAAAACAAGCGAATGGTCCAACATGTTGTGTAAAAACTCAAGCCTGTTCTGGTTAGGAGCATAGATGCTAATCACTTTTATCTGGAACCCCAGTTCACTCACAAATATATCCATACAAATGAAGCCCACACCACCCCAGGATGAAATATGCTTGATAGTTTTAGGGTTGATTCCTATAGCAAGACTCCCCAATCTACCAACTGCATCCAATCCCTGAAAATACCAGCCTGGTAGGATAGAGTATAGGGTTCTGGTTATGATGTCAGATGTGCCAATGGTTTCCTCTAGGAGAAGGATGTCACAGTTGGAGTTGTGTAAAAGTCATTTAAGAGCCAATCTCTTTTTGGGGTTGGGTAGTCCCCTGTAGTTGTAGGAGAGCCAGATCATGGGGAAACAGGGATAGAGGGCTCAATTTCTCTAAGTGCCCTTTCGATAGTAGATTGTCAACCCCTCGCTACATCGCCACAGCAGTCCTAATGGTTGTTTTGATATTGGATGGGCGCCCTCTAGTGGGCTTAATTTTGGTCATTCCACGAGAGTGGCCCAAACCAAATTGAGGTGATATTTTCCGAGATCTAGATTTGAGGTTGTAGGGATGAGATCCCACTCCAGATGGGGAGGATGTATGAGAGGGAGGAGTGGAATTACCCCAAAGAGAGGTACGTGTAGTAGAGAATGTGGGGGGAGGGGAAATAATGGTGCATGAGATGGTGGGGATAGAACAGAGGAAGGTGTTAGGAGGTGTCATTGGTGAATGCAATGAAGTAATCATAACATCTGATAAAAATACAGAGGTTATGGGAATGGATTCATTACCCGAATTAGGCGTCACTTCTGGAGCAGATTTGGAGTGTGCACGAGGAGGAGAGCTAGGAGTCTTCCACTGATTTTTTGCCTTGTGTGTAGCCCCAACTGCAGCCTTAGGTGGTGCCTGTCCTTATAGCTGGTCACCCTTTTTTGGCTCCTCTGAGATAATATGTTTAGCCCCACGTGAGGTCTCTGTTGTCGTCGATGAAAGTAGTGGACAATCCTTGTATAGGTCACCCACTTTATGGCACCCCCTACATCGGAATGGGACTCCTTCATAGTCTAGGAGCTGTCTATGAGAGAAATGTCATCTGTGTAGTGTGACCTTTTCTTCAAGTCCCTCCCTGGTGTCAAGGTGGACCAGAATCCTTTCCATAGTGATAATTTTGGTCTTTTCATAAGACTGGTCATGCTCAAGGTAAGTCCCCAATGCGTCACCAATGCGTTTGAATACCTGGGGGGTCTAGAACTACATGGGAAAACCAAGAAGTCTGACCCAAATAGGTCCTACTCACAACTATTCACGCTCCGGATCGAGAGAGGATCCTATCTCTTAAGTAGTATAGGAGCAAGCTCTATATGCCAGTAGCACGATAGTATCTAGTTCGTATACTCCTCCCTATGGAAGTGGAGGGAAAACCAACCTCTAGACAAAACCCTAATCACAAGGAGTTCTTTCAACAGAGAACTGCAAATCTCCATGGTCCATTGATGTAGACTCTCCACCGAATATTTCCCGCCACCAACTCGCCCAACAAGAACCTTCCTCATTGTGTCCATAGCGTCTACCATAGGAACGTCTTCACCAAAGGTCAGATTGATGTTTGTGTCCACCGCTCTAAGACACCGGCCCTTTTTTGGCTTGTTCGTGCAATGTCCCATGGGATGTTCTCTAAATAAACTCCTGCATGCTTCCGAGGAGCCTTGCGAGGTAGATAATGCAGGTCTAGGGTTTGGTATGGGTGAACTAAAGCATCCAAATCTAATAGAAGAATGAGGGTTGTAACTACACAAGCTTGGGTGCATGAAGGATTGAGTTGGGAGCGGGGGGTTTGAAGGACCAGCTAGAGTGAGTGAGTAGGAAGGTGTGCTCACAAACATGGAATGGTGCGGAAGCAGAGTCAGGGGAGAGTCGAAGGTGGGCAAGTCCTGTAGACTGGTGCCAAGCAGGTTTAAGGTAGCTAGTGAGAGTGGAGGGCATTCCAGACCGGGGATGTCTTTAATGTTGACAGCAGGGGGGAGCCGTCTTTCGGTGGAGGGCATGTGTTGCAGCGTCTATAGTGTAGCTGTCATTCAAGGCACTTTTTTCTGCCAGGGGCCCGTGTCAGGGCCAGCTTGATGTGCCCAAATCTCCTGTTCGGGCATCAGGTCCTCCTCGTAATCCACAAGGTCTTCTTCTACCATTGCTAACCAATAGTTATCTAACCTCCGTATAACCAGGGGGTGGGAGTCTACTGTGAAAAGGGTGTTCGCTAAAATGACGGATGATAACCCAAAACTAAAACAACAACCAACAAACCTATTATGGTCACGATGTGAAAACAAATATTGTATTCATAATATGCGGTCAGACCCGCATGGTTAAACCTCAAACAAAAACCATTTCCATTGCCACGGGTATCAGGTCCAGGTCTCCATGGTGACCTAGGGTTCCTCCATTACTAGGGTTTTCAGCCTACTCTCACTAGCACCAGTTCCACAGATCTCTGACTAAAGTGTCATGATCCAATGATATATCAATTAGAAATATCACAATATATTGGATGATGATTTCTCTTACATTTTAACAATTACATGTCATTTATTATGTAGAAAACTTGTTTTGAGGTCAAAATATATTAATACATGCAATAATTATGTTTATTATCCATATGTACCTATTTAATATTTAATTATTTCCAAGCTACTTATCTATTTCAAAAAAAAAAACCTCTAATAATTAAGATTGCTTGAAGTTCAAAATGTATTCATTCACACAACATTCATTTTTATTATATTATTTTTTGTAACTTTAAGGTGATATCATGTCAAATTCCAAATCAACAATTTACATTGGTCATCTATCCATGTTATTCATAGAAACATTGAAGGTGGTCTCAATCTGCCTTTAGGGGAACCATACATATTGACCACCTTCCTCAGATAAGTCATAATAGTCCAAAACTAGCTAAAAGAGAGAAAAACCTATAATCATATTAAAAATAAAAACACCTAAGGAAATAATTAGAACTCAAGAATCAAAATAAGGCGCATGTGCAATATCTCTCACACTAGATTCATGAATAGTTGGAGCTTAATCTCACATTAGAGGTGACTCTCAAGGTGAGCCACTTAAGAATCCCTCATAGTGATGAAAATATTATATTGTTCCTCTTGATTCTCCTTTAGTATTGATCCAAGAAGAGTTTTGAGTTTCCAGTGAAAATATATTGAGTTAATATATTTTATTCCATCTTCCCCTAGTGTGGCTAGGATCAACAACGAAGTGAGAAAGATCCTCAATAATGTCCCTGGTCTGAAAACAAAAGGTGTTCATCAATAATATGAGATTTTAGGAACCTAATATCAACTTTAATCTCATGAGGAATAACAAGATAATAAATATTTATGGTTTGATGCATCTAGACTTCAGCACGGTTTTGGTTTCGTAATGACCAAAAATTTAAACATACAACTAATTACGTCAATTTATTTCATTAATAATCATCATATAAAATATTAAAATAATTAGCATATAATTTAGAAACCATTAGCAAATAACACTTACCTATAGTGACAATATACCTTACTGGTGATTTACGAGATGTAACGTTATCTATATCATACTGACCGCAACAAAGTTTTGGGGACAACTCTCTACCCAACTGTACACACAATTGCAAAGATTATTTCTAAAACTAACTATCCTCGAGCCCTCAACCAATTACTACTTCCAGGGAATTATTTGTCTCACAACACTCTCCTTCAAAGATAATGAATGCTTCTCATCTTCATTTTCATCCATTAAATACAACAAACCGTTCAAAAAATGGAAGTGGATTGGAAAGGAACCCGCACATATACATTCAAAGTGTCAACATGACAACTTTTTATTTCTTTTTCTTTGTTTAACTCTTGCTTATTTTATTCCTTTTTACCTTTTTTCTAGCTTTATATATATATATATATATAATTTATCTATTTACTATTATTATATTCTTTCATTATTTATTATTTATTTGCTATTATTATATTTGATCTATTTATAGTATTTCATTTATTATTATTATTATTATTACTATTGGGAATTACATACTCCCCCTCTTTAAGGAACTGGGAATTGTTTAAATTTTTATTATTTCATTTATTTATTTATTATTTCACGTTTTCCTCACACCCACAATTGAACTAGTATACTAGCATGCATCAAAATTTACACAATACCATGGAAATCCTAATGAATCTCAATTTCATTTTTCCCAACATTCAGAACTAAGCATAAATTATCATTGGTCTATACCATATCCCAAGGATCTACCCAAAACTCACCCCAAGTTTCATGCCTCATCTTCCCCAAGGCACGCATCCCATCCCTATACTCAATGACTCTAGGCGTCTCGCAAGGTTGGTCCAACTCGATCCACACTCAATAAGGTGCACAACCCCAACCATTGAAGTTCTATACACAATTATGGATTTCAACACCCCACTCTAATATCAAAAACTCAACCTCCCAAGATGCTCTCATAGCCCATAAAGAGCTACCAATAAAGAGCTATACAAGGAAAAAGAACCACTGACATATGTAGTGATGATTGAGTCTATCCACAACCCATATGTAATTACAAGTTTTAGGTGCTTTACCACCCTCATTTCGATAGACACCCTAGCCACCTCGACTATTGTGCATGTATTATCGAGGTTAGACACTCGTACTAAAATACACCAAATAAATAATACATAAGAAAATGGCATATGACAAGATGAAACTTGTCATTATACATGAAGCAAATGAGAGCAGGAGTGAATACAGTTGGAGGGAAATGAATGGAACCAAAGGGATGAAGAAATAAACTAATCCCAACATATAGAAAGTTGAATTCATACCTCACTTATAGACCTTTGAAATTAAGAATTATAGACCAGCCACATAAGAAAAAACTAGTAACAATATGACAAGATGGAAGAAGAAATGAGACAATGTGTATAGGCGTTACCGTGAGAGGTGTCACGTGACTTGTTCCTAGGAATGATCTTAAGAAATCAAACAAGAATGTTATTCCTAGAGTGAGATAAATATGTTCAAAACCAATTTAACTCCTATCAAATTGATAATGCCCCATGCTCTTGAGATTTTAGTCCAAGCCATGTTATGAAGTCTATGCCTCAAGAAGCTCAAACTCATAGCTACTACAAGTTAAAACTCCAACAACCAAAATATCCATGATATCCTCAAACTAAACAAGGATCATATTTTAAATTAGAAAAATCACATGCACTATAGGATAGATATATTTTTCTTGTCTTTGAGGTTTCTGTGAGTTTCATCATTGTTTAGATTATCTTCCAGATCCATCGCATAAGGATTCTTTTCCATCGACGTTTCGAGCCAGCAACGATGGTTCATCTTCAGGATGTGAGAAAATATTGAAAGACTCGTCTTATTTTTCAATTATATATATAGAGATGCTTAGCCGATAGATATAATTAATTTAATTATTCTTTTTTACTTTAGGTTTATGGTTATATTAATTATATTTGTTTTAATTTTCTAATTTATATAATTATTTTAATTTAATTTTAAT
>APFE031548163.1:0-38014 GCA_000404065.3 Pinus taeda
ATAACAATATGGGGGTAATAGGGGCACAACAATATAAATAAGGGGTATAACTACAATAGTAATGGGGTAATCACTAGTATTATAGGGACCCAACATATCATGATATTGTGAGACTTAATAAAACATTTTTTTTATCCCCACAAATAACTACCATTCTAAACCCCTCTCCATAAGATTTGAACCAATAATTTAATATAAGTTATTACCCAAATTTAATTATAATTTTTAAAACTTTATTTTTAAATATCAAAATAAATTCAACACGTTTTCATTTTTTATTATATTTATGACCAAGAATGTATATAATATGCGTCTTTAAAAATTCCCACCAAATAAAAATAATTCAAAAAATCAAATAAGCATATTTAAATTACGCTTTTGTAAGTGGTGAGTACAATCTCCTAATGTGGAATAATACGAAATTTTCCTCTCCCTTCCCGAAATCCCCCGCTGACCCACTCTGACTAACAAACAAATAAAATGATGAGTCATTGATTACGGCATTTCTCAGGCATAATCTAACGAGGCGATTTTTTATCATGTGGGGTTAGATTTTTCGGTCGCAAAAAGTTGCGTCCTTAGACTAACTTCAATATGGCCCCATTATCCCCGCCAGGAACCAGGAACCTATTGAAGTAGGAATGGCGCCGAAGAAATCAACAATACCATCTGTGACACTTTATGTGAAAATTCGAGAAGAGAGAATTTTACGCTAAAAGACCTTTTCCTACTTGAAGTTTTTAATGCCTACTAAAAAGGATCGCCTTTCATGACTAAAGAATATTTTCTATTGTATTTCTTATTTTTATGGACAAAGATTTAATATTAGTAATTGCCTTAGCAGAATTCGATAGGATTTTGTTGAATTGAAAATTTTTTTACTCTAATTTCCATAATTAAGTAAATAATAATTGATATATTAAATTTAAGTTTTTTGGTGTATAATTTATAGTGCATATGAATATGTATTAAATAGTCCTCATTTTACGTTGGATTAGTAAAACTAATATGTTTTGAGATACATATCAAAAAATATTGTGTCAATATCCCATTTTCATTTATGAATATGAACATAGAGACATTTTTAGACAATTGCAAGATATGTTATTTCTCATCTACTCATTACCAATTTTGAAGTTCATGTTTTTGCAAGGCAGAAATACAGTTTGAGTAGGCCTAATGGCTAAGAGAATGTATTTCCTTTTACGAGGTCACAAGTTCAAATCGAGAGGGAGCGAGAGTACATACACCTCCATAGACTTTAGCAGTCAAATTGGTGCATGGAGGGGGTCCTTTGTCGCACAAACAAGAGAGTATCCTACACCAATTTGGAATTTGACATCTAGTTTGGTTGTGACCTTAAAATTAAATTATTAATATTAGTATTACAAGAAAAAAAGAGTTTTCTAAACTAGAGATAACAAAAAAATCACTTAAAAGCATAGTTGGATGGATATTTTTATCTCCATCCAAGCCATACTAATAGCCACTAGAACCCAAATCTTGATCACCCCATACTTTACAAAGGAAAGTATGTATACCCCATACCCATAGTCCAAAACATTCAGATCCTTAATGTTCGTGAACCAAAAGTACCCATGAAACATAGCAAAAAAGATATATTGAAATTTTCCAAAGTCAACACTCTTTATTTAAATGAATAGTATGGCCCAAATAATGAGCCCATTACTAATTCTCTTTTAGAGGTAGACCTTTTTTTCAATTGGAAGCCTAAATTTAATTGAACCATTACTAATTCTCTTTTAGAGATAGAATTATTTTTCAATTGGAAACCTTAATTTGATTGAATGGGAAGGAAATATGAAAAGTAGGTATGGCCTCGATGATTATTGGTCAAGAAAGAATTACTTGGGATTGTTGCAAACCTAAGGTCCATTTTTTAAACATGAATTAGAGACAAAAGCGCATGGATTATGGGGGCCAATAAAATGAGACCACTAAACAAAACTTAAGAGAATAGATAAGATTTAATATTCTAACGAAATATTTTCCTTTTCACATTTTAGTGGATGTTCGCTTATCTTTCACAATTCATAAGCTCTAATCATATCCCATTACTTTGTCACAAAACTTATGGATGAAAGACTCCTTCCCCTTGTAAAGTTTAGTTTAGTTCAGTTCACCATCAAAGGTTGGCATTAGTCACATCACTAATGTGTCCTATAAGATTATAATATTTTGGTAAAGGTACTTGCCTTAAAGGATGCAATGGTGTGTGACACAAATTGTTCACCCCTAAAGTGGGTCAAGGGCACTAGTCTAACATATTCTTCCATTATAAGATTTTGGTAAGTGTACTTGCCTTAAAGGACCCAACAACGTGTGACACAAATTGTTCAACCTAAAGTGGGTTGAAGGGCACTAGTCTAACGTACTCTTCCATTTTAAAAAGGTTGGTGTGAGTCACCTCACTAAATGTGTCCTGTAAGATTATAATATTTTGGTAAAGCTACTTGCTTTAGAGGACCCAGAGGACCCAATGACGTGTGACACAAATTGTTCACCCTAAAGTGGGTCAAGGGAAGTAGTCTTACAAACTATTCCATTGGAAAATTGACTTGGATGATATGAGAAGGTGATTTGAGGGATGAAAACAAAGCAATTTGTTTTCATGGTTGAAAATTGTTCTTCCAATGCTTCAATTTTTGTCTTAATTAATGAAGTATTGTCAATAAAATAATTTTATTTAAGTCCAATAGACAAGGGTTCCATCTTAAAACATATATTCATGTTTTAATTATTGACATTACCAACTAAAACATTACTAAGGCTTAACCTCTAATTAAAGGTATCTCCATTCCAACGAAGGGGAACTAACCAAGACTGATTTCATGTCTTTTTCTTTCCATCATGTTTTCTCAAAATTCAATTTACTAACTTTAGAATATTTATGTTATTTACGTAGTTTGGTGCAAGTGAATGATTTCAAGACCAATGTTTGGTTTATGGTGTTAAATATAATCCCCCTTCGTTGAATAAACCTTGGAAACATGAGAAAATCAAGATTTTCCACTATTTTGAAGTATTATTTGAGCGAATGCTTATCCTAACAATGTAGGAGTGATACTTACAAAGATTTCAATGTGAAATGAAAAGTTGTCTTTATATTTATTATGCTTTCCCCTAGTTTCTCTCCACTTTTCTTTTTGGTCAAATGGAAACAATATGAGAATTTTGTTAGAAATATTTTATCTGTCCCCTTTATTTCATGTTATGTGTGCACTCTTTCCAAATGAAAAAGGTATTAGTAATCACATATATCAAATTACAAGGATTGTTCATTGGGACAATGTTACAAGTGATATTATAATATAAAGGATTAAAATAAATTTGACTCTGATTTTAAATAAAATGAAATTATTTACTCAATTAATTTTAACCATGAAGTTATTTGCATTAGAGGCCAACATGTACAAACCATGTAAACATACTCTTTATATATTGAAATGCATGATTAGCATTGCAAAATTGCATGGCCATCAATACAAAATTACAAAATGTAAAATTTGCTTCAGGATTACAAAGGCCCTCTCATTGCAGATCAACGTCGAATATTGAAAGAGGTACACCATATAAACAAATTGTATTTAATGAAATACATGATTAGCATCGTAGAATTGCATCGCCATCAATACAAAATTATAGGATGTAAAACATACTCTTATTTATCGAAATGCATGACTGGCATTGCAGAAAATGCATCGCCATGATACAAAATTGCAAAATGTAAAACTACCATGATTACAAAGCCCATCTCATAGCAAATCAACCTTGAAGCTCAAAACTTATTTCATGTGAACATAGATCCTTAACTAAAAGACTAAACCAAGGCCTGAAATGGAAATTGGCAAAACAAAAAAAAACACCTATCCTCCCCTAAGACCACCTTCCAAATAACACGGTTTTAGTAACACGTGCCTTGTAATAAAATCACGGGCAATACGAAAATCAATATTCAGTTAGGTAATGCCCAATTGATTAATTACAGGTATATCCACAGTCAAGATTTAATACAAGTATATCCACAAATAGAGTAATTGAATGTTCCTATAGAAGAAAGGAAAAAACAAGGACATGGGTTTTCTTAATATGATATAAAATGTCAAAATGGTTGCCTGAAAATTATAGGAGAGGTTTCAATAAAAATGAAAGATTAGATAAGCTTATGTAAGGGGTTTAAAAAAACATGAAGCCTCCTAATTAGGGCCATGTACAATGGTTAGATAAAAAAGGAAAATATACACAAGTGCATTGCATATCCTCTATAGGATGCATAAGAAAATGGATGTATGCATGGAACTCATTGAAAGAGAATCATAATGTCCCTGAGCTCACAAGCTCTTGTAGATCTGACTTGCGACTCAATGCTACAGGTGCCATATCATATGGATTCTTGTAAGGAGGAACAAGTGTCATATCAGGCAATTCCCTATGGATTTAATACAGATATATCCACAAATAGAGTTATTGAATGTTCCTATAGAAGAAAGGAAAAAGCAAGGACATGGGTTTTCTTTTATGATTTTAATATTTTTTTTTATTTATTAGGTTTTATAATTTATAATTAATAAGATTTAGTTTTATAAGATTATGTTTTATTGATATAATTATAAATGATATTAATTTATAAAAATTAAATTTAAAGTTTCATTATTATTAATCTTTCTTGCCGACCTGTGTTGTCCCTTCAATATTCATTCCCTCATGAGTATTTATTTCTTCCATCCTGCTCTTCTTTCATCATCTTTCTCTTAACCCTGATGATGGATCCCATTTGGGATTCGAAACGTTGGTGTAAAAATTCTCTTACTGTGGATTCTCCGATCAAAGACTCAAAAAGCACAAACCACAGATCTCTGAAATCCAATGATATAAAATGTCAAAATCATTGCTTGAAAATTATAGGAGAGGTTTCAATAAAAAATGAAACCTTAGATAAGCTTCTATAAGGGGTTTTAAAAAACATGAAGCCTCCTAATCGGGGCCATGTATAATGGTTAGATAAAAAAGGAAAATATACACAAGTGAATTGCATCACCTCTATAGGGTGCATATGAATGGATGTCTACATGGAACTCAATGAAAGAGAATCATAATGTCCTAGAGCTCACAAGCTCTTGTAGATCTGACTTGTGGCTCAATCCTATAGGTGACATATCATCTAGATTCTTGTAAGAAGGAACAACTGCCATATCTCTTCCTTTTAATAAGATCTAACAACAAATGGTACCTCTTTTTTGTGAGTCTCAGCAGGTTCTGGCATAAAGAAAGAAAGACTTGTATTTTGGCATAAAGAAAGGCAAAGACTTGTATTTTGACAAGGTCAGTAGTTCGTCCTCCCAGAATCCTCTGGGAGGTCTAGACTTATAGTTGCATTATACAACTAAAGCTACAAAAACGTCCCTCTGCCCCTTCATGATGTGCACTGGAACAATGGTGAAGATCTCAAATGCAGATGGTTGTAATGTGATTGCAGAACTTGATTGTTGTTGCATGATCACAAGCTTGTTGGATTGGTTCAGATAAATTGCATACTCTTTTGCATTACCCATTGTAGTAGTCTCATGTCTATGTGTCCATTCAACATCTTTGGGAGATACATATCCAGAACAAATCCATAAAGTTGCCAGTAGAAATGTGGAAAAGCCTTGATTTTTCTTTCACAGGGACAACACTGAGCTCCTTGGCAGTTGAATGCACCCACTACTCCTCCAATTTTTTTAAATAAAATAGCCACAAATCCAATTAGACCTTATTCTAAACAACCAAAAGCCCATTAATACTTTGTAAACTTTGTTCTAAACAACCAGAGTCTCTTACATGTGTTTTATTTTATTAACTGTTTTAAAGATGATCATTTAGATGCATTATGGAAATATGAAAACTCATCAAATCAAATTGAAATATTAAGTATTTTAAGGATGATCATTTAGATTCATTATTTATGGAGTTATGAAAACTCATCCAACCAAATTGAAATGGTCATCTTTATCCGGTTTGCAATTTTTTACAGTATGATAAATCATACTGAGTTATTGTTAGGTTTGTTTAAAACCTGGTTGAGGAACTTGTAATCAAACCAAATTGAAATAATTGAAATAGTCATCCTTATCTAGATTGCATATTTCTTGAATATGAGTGATCCTTATCTAGATTGCATATTTCTTGAATATGAAAAACCCATATTAGGTTTTTTCCAATTTTACTTTCTTTAAAAGAAAGTCTAATCAAACTGACCTAGACTTGAAATAGTCATCTTTATTTAGATGGTACATTTCTTGAATATGAAAAATCCATAAAGTTATTTTCCAATTTTACTTTGTTGAAAACAAAGTCTAATTGAACAGACATCACATGTTCAAGGAATCCGCAGTCGTACAAATTTAAGGAATTTGCAATGGATTGCATATTCTTTGAATATGAAAGTCTAGCTATGAAAGCAACATTCAAAATGATCATTCTTATCTATATTATCTTAACTTCATATTCCTTGAATGTGAGGGTCCATGGATAAAATAAATATTGATAGGCTTCTAATTAAAAAAAACAATCTATCATGTAAAAAGTATTTTTAACTATAGTACATTTGTTGTTGATCAAGTGTTTTTGGAAGAAATGGAAGAAATTGTGGAGCCTATGGGAACATTCTAATGGACACTCCCTCATCCTAGGGATGAACAAAGATTTTTTTTATGAATGAAAAAGAGAGTGCAAGACCCAGTTAAATAAAATGAAATGAATTGGGTAACTTGAAATGATAAAATAAATGCTTAAATTGGGGAATAAATTACAAATTTACAAAAAAAAAAAAATATGAATGAAAAAGAGAGTGCAAGACTCAATTAAATAAAATGAAATGAATTGGATAACTTGGAATGATAAAATAAATACTTAAATTGGGGAATAAATTACAAATTTATTGTTGGAGAAGGAAAAAGAAAGAATTTGAATTTAACAAAAATTTTAATTTTCAAAGAGATTGCTAGGATTAAATGGAACTATATGGCTTAGAGGGGAATATTATTTTTGATATTGATAAAAAAAATATGACTAAAATCCTTGATCAGGAAGCCCTCTAGTTATACAATTCCATACCCTACATGCATATAGTTCCATATGGTGACTATATACTATTTACCTTGTTCAAATCCCAGAGCTTCAACATATACCATCGTGGGATGGAACTGTGAATACGAAATCAAAAATAGGAAGAGAATAATGTTGGAACCTCAGCATTGTTCCATTGCGAAGAAAAATCTTCTTAAGAAGATCAAGGTCATGGCCTCCTACTACATCACTTGCACACACTAGGCCTATGCATATGGCTTGAGATGTTGCATGGAATTTGGGACAGACGCGATCAGAATGAAACACATCCCAGTCATGTTGTATGAAGTTTCACATCCATAAGATGTTGAATCCACAATTAATCATATGAACTCCTTGTAGCTAGTAACCACCCATGCGATCGCCATTTGGAACCTGGAACCATAAATACCTTTCAGAGAATTTTGTTATTCATCAAAATTGATACTCTTCTATCCATCATCAATTATGAGAAACCTGGGAGGACACCCCATCTACCATCTCCTTAACTCCCTTACACACACCAACAGGTTCAACAGTCAAATAAAATGCATCCCAAGTACACCATCCAAATCTATCAACTATATCAGGGACCCTTATCTCTTCCAGCAATATGAAGGTGCCTAGATGGAATCTCATGGTGGTGCATGCTTCTCTGGTAAATTCAAAATGATTATCATTCATATGAACATAAACACGAACCTTGAAGCTAGAGCCATTGATGAGATGTAACCCACTCTCCACACTGACAACTATGATGTTGTCTACTCCAAGATGGAGGGTTTCTCTGAATTTTCCTTTAGTAATAAGGAGGATCAACACATATGAACTTATGTCTTCAATGTGCAGAAGAATAATCTGTGTCTCTATTTGCGGGTTCGAGCCATTTCGACCTAATAACATGGTAACCCACCATACCTTAGAAATAAATATACTCATAAAATTGATATCCTTGAGCTTGTCCAGAGAGTTTAATACTCTGCTAGATGGATTTCTTGCATTGAATCCAGTGAAGGATCCCTTATAGGCATTGACTGCAATAGAAGTAAATGCAACAATTGCATCACAATTTGTACATATGATTGATAACAAACTAGTCAGAAAAATGTTATTAGGAACTTTAGTAAGGATCATAACTCCCTGCAAACTCAACTTCCCATCCAATAAACTAAAACATGACTCCTCGAACTCTGTTTCTATGGATTTTGCAACAACACATGCACAAGAGATATCAGGATCCATTGCTAACTATAATTCTACAACCAGAAAGCGGAAAACACACATATGGGTGAGTGTCTAGAAGCCACACTCTCAATTTATAAGCATTTAGAAGATAAAATATATGAATGGGATGCTAGTATGGACTGTAAACATCCTCTGGTTACTCTATTAAAATATTTGAACTAGATATCATTTTGGTCCTGAAACATCCTCTACATTCCACCATTTAATTGAAACAAATTTTCAAATCTCCTTTTTAAAGTGGATCGTGTCAAAGCTCTTCGAAGGACCTAAAGAAACCCACAGGTATAAGAAGGGAACATGCCAAATCTCTTCGAAGGACCAAAAAATACCTGCAGGTATCAAAAAGGTTTCTCAAAAATATTGTAAAACCTATATCGAATTTCGAGATGAGTTTGGAGCACAACTCTAAAACGAAGAAACATAGTTAGAATTTTAGTTAACTGACTGGGTCATAATCTTTATCAGACTGAAAAATTAGGAAGACAATATACCTTGGTAGGGCTTTAGGAAACCCTGATAGAGTTTACTTGTAAAGACAAAGCAAATGAGAGTTCTCATTCGGCAGATGCAGGAGTTGAGAGACCATTATCTTATGCAAGCTCTCATATGTAACACCATCCATGATTAAGAAACCCAAGATAGCTTTGACATAGTTTACCTGTAACAACACAGATAAGGGTTATCATTAGCTAAGAGGTCTCTAACTTATACAAGCTCTGATCCATGACACTGTACACAATGAAGAATCCATTCTGCCCGTAACTCACCTGTAATTGAAGACCATGACACAACATAGTGAAATAGATGTCCACAAAGTGGAAAGAAACCCTTGTCACCATCAATTTGTCTCATCGGACGACCACACCCAAAAACAAGTGTCAAGTTATAGGTAAAAGACTAGACAAAAGTCGTAACTCACCTGTAATTGAAGACCACGATGAAACATAGTGAAACAGATGTCGACGAACTAGAAAGAAACCTTGGTCATCGTCGATTTGTCTCATCACATGACCACACCAAAAACAGGTGTCAAATTAGTGATATGGGGTTTAACGGTGAGTCTCGATTGGTGAAACCCATGAGATGAGAGTTCAAATCTCATTGAGTATATAATTGACCTGTTGTGTCTTGGCTAGAAGAGTAGGCGACCCCATAGCGGACGTCTCGGCCCTTGTTGAGGCATAAGTTTCCTGCTATTGTGCGGCTTGTAGGTTGTTGCATGTAGCCTAGGTTTATAGTGGCAGCCAGTTAGATTTGATCCTGGGTTTGTTAAGGATAACTCTCACCAGTTACCGATTATCCTAGATTCAAAAAAAAAAAAGTGTAGAAAAAAGTCAGTGGTGAACCAATTCAAAAGAGATGCCTATCGGCGTAAAAATAAATGTCGCTTATTACTTTCACCGTGAGTTTCTTCAATTGTTCCAAAGAAATAATGCGAAAATGCAATGTCTATGACATAAATTTAAATATATCTATGTATGGAAATAACTTTCAGAGATCAAAAGAGCCATTTGATGGTATAGAAACAATCAATGTTGCAAGGGATGCATCTCTTAGGGTGGGTAATGTGTTCTACGCATTTTCCAAGCTTCTAGGATAGGGGATGTTTGGAAAAATGTTTCTCCATGTCCCTTTTGCGAAGAAATACAACGGTAAACTTTTCGCCCAGTTAGAGGATGTATTTTTCCAAAAAATGTGGTTGTGGGGTTTCCCTGCATTTTCCTAAAAGCAATAATTTATGAGGGAGTAAGCTTGATATTCAACCCTACTAATTCTATGTAATTTATGATATTATTAATTTTTTGAAGTAGAAGGTCACTTTTGTTTACATTTTTTAACATTACCACTAGTCTAGATCTAGCTTAACTTTGGATCTACCAAGTGTTGAGAGGGACTAAAACTCCTTTTTCACTATAAAAGAGTTTTGAACGTAAGAGAGGTGGATCTGGAGTTAAGATAAATCTAGGATGGTTTAATTATTAGCCTTTAAATAGGCCACATTAGAGAAGAATGCCATGGGAAAAAACCATGGCTAAAGAATTTTGTGTTTTCATTTTATTTCATTTTATTTCATTTTGTATTTTTTTAAATTTAAATTTAATTTTGTTTTGTTTTATTTTAATTGATTCTAAATGTTAAACATTATAAAATCTCCCTTATATTGCGCTGGAGAGCACCTCTTGGTGAAATTAATTATTTTAGAATGTTTGAAAGTGTTTCCAATCTCATTAGATTTCATATGGAGAAAATATATTATTAAATTTCATTTAAAATTTAGTAGAATTAGCCGGTTTTAGGATTTTAGGATGAGGGATAGCAACGTTTCTATTGGATTTTATTATGTATGAAAGTATGGAACTAGCATTTAATCAAGAGCACCAAACTCTCTATGCACCTCAACGTTCATGGCATTGATTGTTGAATTCATTTGTCATGACCCTAGTTGAAATGTACCCATCACTCTAACAAAATCTCAATTTTACATGTTAAGTTTTTTATATCTTCTTTTAATGCTTAGATGTTGATACTCATGATGAGGATTCCAATATAGGAAATGATTTTGATGATATGTAGGTATTTATCGTAAAGATTATTTTTTTTACTTATATCATTCATCTAGAACCTCTTTATTGATGTATTTTTGGTTCAAAAATAGATTACACTCGATGTTGTTTTGGTTATATGCACCCATGTTGTATATACAAGAAAATTTGCATATTTTTGTATAATACTTTGGATTCATATGGATGCACGTGAACATTTATGTATTTTTTTCAAAATTTGAATATTTATGTATTTTTTGGTTGACATGTTTTTTTGTTTGGTTTTTCTCCTATTCCTAGTTTTGGGGTCGATCAATTCACTAATTAGTTTGGTTCCAATAATGTTGGTTCAGTATCCATTTTGCATTTTCAGTTTTAACTTTTGAGTCATGACTCTATATGCTAATGACCTCAAAATAGGTCTTTGACTTGTCAATCTTTACTATTTTTTAATTTGATTATTTTTAATTCATTAATCTAGACTTCAAACTTTCATTTCTATTATTTTGCTTAGTTATAATCAAATTCTTGAATAATGAATGATGAATTTAAATCAAAGTATACAATATTTTGTTAGAAAATAAGAAAGGCAAAAATATTTTATTGTTCTTGATAACTGCGTGTGATGTTTCTTATTAGTATGATTCTTTATATCTTCTTTCTTCAATTCATCAAGAAATTACCAAAAGCAACAACACATAAAACAATAGACACTAGATGTAGGCACATGCCAGGGAAAAACCCCCCCCAAGGGGAAAACCCAGTCAAGATGATTCTTCCTTTCAATATTATTTTTTGAGACTCTTCACCCTAGAACAAGACCAGACCTTCCCTCCACACCATGTCAGCCTCCCATAATTTTGACCTCTTTCCAGCAACTTCGACTAGGTAACAACTTACGGCAACTGGCAAGTTCTGAAAATAATAAAACTTGGAAGACTTCGATCTCCCAATCTAGGACACGAAGAAGAGAAAGAGAAACACTAAAATTTTGATTTTCCTTCTCTCCTTAGACTTCCCAAACTCGCATTCACTTCGGCTCTTTGACAACAGGCTTCACACCTTTTCCCAACGACAAGACAACTTCGTACTTCTTCCTAGCTACAAGAGATTTTTTCACTTCTTCCCAGCTATAAGAGAATTTGAACTTGTGTGTGAGAATGATGCTCCGAATGAATTTGATGAGCTTCCTTTTATAGGATTCTTGTGAGGTCAAATAGGGTCATTAGGCTGACTTGATCTTCTTCTACGCTGACATGATGTGGAGGTTGCGTAATTCACATTTGACTCAATACTTAACATTTTTACATGTTTCAAAAGCCCAAGAAGGGTCTCTTTAAAAGTAAAATAACTCTATTGACTCATAATAAATCCTAAAAGTCCTCAATGGGGACTTTGACCTAAAACATGGTGACCCAGGCATGAAACTCGTGCTTTAATAAGTCACAATAATAATAGTAATAATTCTTTTCTTTATCATTTTGACAAGTACATTACATGATGACTCAAGTACATTAATGAAGACCAAACATAGTTACATTTTTAAACCCTCCCTCTTAACTAGGGAGGAATTCATAATGTACAAATACAATGGAATATCTCAAATTATATGAACCATGAAGAACTTTAGGCAACGTAATGCCATGAAGTAGATTCATGACCAAGGAAATTTATCCAAACTGTCACTCAACAATTTAGGCACCTCAATGCCATGGAGTAGATTCTCGACCAAGATAATCTATCCAAGTTGGACTAATATGGGCTCAAGCTTTTAGCCCCTTTAGGTACCCTCAAGCTTACTTTCTAACCATCAACCCAAAGATCTAGGTGTGTAACCAAAACATAGCTCAATAACTAATACCACTTTTCCAGCTTCAGGATCCATACATCAACACAAAATGCTACCCATATGTCTTCTCAGGCAATGCTTCACTCACAAAGCCTCATCACCCCTTGGTCCAACGGATCACGAATGACCAATATCTCCCAATCAAACTGATTGGTAACCATCATGCTATAAAAACCTTCGAGAGATTCACATGTACAAACACAACCCCAATCAATAATATACTTTCATATGTACATAATCAAATACAAACCTTCGGGGTCTTTCAGACAACTTGATGTTGCCTCTTATCTTTTAATAGTAGGACTATTAACCGAATCTTTGATAGAGGATTCCTCAATCATAAAAATTTCCTTCCTACTTCTCATGCAACAACATATCCTCTGAAATTGATTCTTTAATTTAACACCAAGTTATGCCCTCCCTCTTAACCAGAAAGCATCTCTTCATCCAGACTCCCTCTTAATCTTAGGGAGATTTTTTCTATTCAGGCTTCCTCTTAATTCAGGGAGACCAGCTTCTTCTTTTTGACATCGGAGAATCTTTCATGGCTCCCAACCATTTCATTAGATTTATTATTATCCTCATCATCCTTATCATATCAACGAGCATCATCGCCATATTGAAGATTGTGTGCCTGTACAACTTTAAATAGCAAGTACAAACAAATCTATAGAGGTGTGATGTTATCCATATCAAAAGCATGGAAGCATTTCATATTTATACATATCAGATACCCAAACTCAATTACAAACAAGAGACATATACTCTTCAACATCGTGTTAGGGACTTTGTCATAAACCCTAGACTACTTCATAACAACTTTCATTTCATTTAGGGATTCAATGTTTCTTCCAAAGGTATTACATACCTTACTACAACATATACCAAACCCTAGAAATAATTCAGACAAATAGAAAGCATCCAACACCCTTTCAAAATTCATAAGTTAGACTTCTCACTAGGGATTCATACAAATCCTAGATTTAATACAAGAGAATCAATCAAAAACAATCATAGCCAAGTCATTAATGTGACCAAATTCCACTATGGTTAGTTGCAAACCCTAGATTTCCGATCAATCATCAATCCATCCAAAAACTCAAATTTCAACAATCTATCACAAATCTCAAATTATCAGATAGTCATTATACATCATAGATTTCTAGTTCGACTAAGGTTTAACTCCAAAAACCTTAGAATTCCATTTTCACAATTTCAACAATCTTACACAAATATAAAATTATCATATATTCATCATACATCAAAGATTTCTACTTCAACTAAGGTTCAACTCCAAAACCCTAGAATTCCTTTCAACAATCATTAAGTGCATATATCTCAAATTGTTATATCACACATACTAGACAAGTTAACTTCACTAGGGTTTAGCTACAAAACCCTGAATTTCCAAATATCATCATCCTAGAATCTCAGACAAGGACTTTCATTAAATCCTAAAACTTATGACCATCAATAACTAGGTCTACCCATGTATCTACGAATTCAAGCATATCATACATAAGTATATCATATGCCCGACAATATTAATATCCGACCTAAACCAAGCAAGGGTTTCAACCAAAAGGACATATCTATATATACCTAGGTTTCATCATCATGTGAATATATTTCATATCATGTGTCAGTCAAGCCTTACTTCACAATGATCAATAATAGGTAGATATACAAACTAGGTTAGACTCGGGTTTGATCAGACAAACACACACATACCAAGGAACTCATTTCTAAGGCAATATAAGGGTCTTTATCACACATTCCACCAAACCCTAATGAGGTAGGGTTTCAATGTAGAAACATAGCAAACCCAAAATTACCAAAACTTCAAAGGTTCAAGATTTTGTCATTCAATCTTAACGAATTAGGTTTTCCTGGTCATACCAAAATCCCAAACATAACATCATCAGTAAGAAATTCAAACAACAATTCACAATATCCATAATCATCTTAGCGATTTAGACATTCACATTCATATACCCTTTGGTTAGGGTTTTCCAGAGAACATGACTACAGTTTTATACAATCAGTTAAGAATATGAGTGGGGTGGGTAGATTTATCAAGTGATGAATCAACAATAGAAATAATCACTATGATTTAATATATCTTAGACATAACAATGTTAGTAATATATCAACAAATGAATAATCCTTTCAATCATTGTATTTAAAGCATAACTTTGTTCCTTGACCAACCTTGTCTTGAGAGGTCTTCCTTCATACCTTTTGCAGATATTTTTCCTAGTCAAGACGATAGAGGGAGAATGGTGATTAGTATTTAATATAATCAAAACTAAATGAGTACATGAAAACAAAAACTGAAAATACATGAGATACTTATCTTTGGGAGTTGTTGGGGGATGCCTCCAAAGCTTGAGTGATACCTACAAACTTATAAAAACAGTGCAAAAAATGTATTTTCCAAAATATGTTAAAAACCTATAAATTCCAAAACATACAAAACAAGATATATAAAGATACAAGCAAAGGAATTAGTATTGTAATTACCTAATGTCAGGTTCTTCGGGCTTGACTTTCTTTGAGTCTCCTTCGTCCACAAAGTTGGCTTGATACCTTCCTCTCTTCTCATTCTTTGGATTGTCGAGAGAGTCACTTTTGTAGTGACCCTTATTATGACATTGATAACACTCTATCTTGGACATGTCAACTTTATTCCTTGGTCCCTTCAATCTCTTTCCTTTATGATGAGAAACATAAGCATTTTATACTCCTTCATGATTGGTAACCATTGAGATCCTTAGTTCTTCTTGACTGTAGGCGGTCCATAATTCTTCAAAGGTGGGAGATACCTTCCAACAATTGAGACCTGTAGAAAATGCACCTCAAGGGGGTGGTAATCCTAATAGAGCAATGATCACAAGTTCTTTGTCTGGAACAATCTCATCAATGGCCAAGATATCATCCCTGAGTCTAGTTATCTTCACAAGGAATTTTGCCACAATGTCTTCTTTAGTCATCTTCGTGGTCCTTAGCTCATTCTTCAAACTAGCTACTTGACCAATGTTCTTAACAGTAAATAACTTTGACAAGGCTTCATACATTTCCTAAGCATGATCAATGTTAGCTATGAATGGGACAAGATTTTCCTTTATCCCTTCTACCATCAGAATCGTGGCCACTAATTCTAATTTCATGTATTTCACTTTGTTGGCATCACTGGATTCCTATGTAAGCTTCTTTACATTTCCTCTTACTAAGTCTAGGACCTTGTTATTTTCAAGGATTAGGTCAATCCTCTTCTTCCAGGACTTGAAGTTAGAGGCTCCTTCAAGTTTGTTATCTCCTTTGATTGAGTTAGGAATCTTCCTTGAATAAAATAGAATCCTTCACTGAGATAATCCCTTTTAATGGATCAAGTGCTTGAGACTACCTATTTCTTTCTTCTTCACCAAAGCTCTGATACCAGTAGAAAATCAGAAAGGCATAAATATTTTATTGTTCTTGATAATTACTTGTGATGTTTCTTATTATTATGATTCTTTATATCTTCTTTATTTAATTCATCAAGCAATTACCAAAAGCAGCAAAACATAAAACAATACACAACATATGTAGGCACATGCCAAGGTGTTATAAAATAATTTGTCACACTCCCTGTCTCATACCCTGAGCTATCGAACTTTGCCCAAAATGTCGCAAAGAGATAAAATTTGTCAATGAATTCACCATAAAAAACAATGATCAGAACAACCCTGAAGAAAAGAAGAAGAAATGCCTTGAAGTAATTCTAGAAGAGCTTGTCAGAAAACCCTATTTGTAAGCCCAACCCTACTTTTAGCAGGATAACCCATGTTGGTAACCTTTAGTATAACTAGTGACTAGCATTGGAAGCATGAATTTGGATAAGAAAATTTGCACTGATCCTCTTCAGGCAGTTTCTCCAAAAATGGAGCAAAAGCTTCTCTTACTAAAATCCTCGAGAACGATGAGTTGGTTATTGTTGAATAAGGATATGGTCAAGTTCTCCCATTTTGAGTCCTCGATCCTACCTTTATGGATATTCCCCTTAATATGTGGACCTTCTTCCCCCTTTTGTGGATCCCTGACTCCCTATCCTTCCCTATAAATACATTCCCTTATACTCTCAAATGGTTGGTTAGACTAGATTGGTCATGTTGCTGCTAAATTGTGCCTAATTGCTACCAATTTGTGATGGAGAAAGGAGATCTTGAGAAGTCTTGGCTTGGACTTGGAAACCCATCCTGAAGGAGGTTTCCAACATCAAGGCAATAGTTGTATGATTCCCTCTTGTGTTTATTATTAATACAATGCATGTTTATTTTCCGTAAGCATGTAAATGATTACTTTCTTAGTATGATGTTGTCATATGGTTTACATTAGAATGCATATCCTATGATTTTCCTTTGTTGTCTTTGTTTGATATCTCTTGCAGGTATTCATTTGCAACAAAATAGCGAGGATCAAGCTTAAGAGTGAGGAGATCGAGATCGACATCACAAAGTGACTGCATAGGAGTCAGGTAGGCCATCTTTCCTCTCTCATGTCATTTTGATTTAAACTAGGAGAGTTTTTCATGGATTTATTTTGGTTGTTACTAGATCCACTCATTGGACTAGAGGAATTGCTTCTATCTATAGAAGGGATTTCCTAGATAACAAAAGTCACATTGGCAGCGCTAGGTCAGTATGCTACAACATGTCACCAACATGGGCCAGCAGTAGAGAAAATCACGTTGGTCCTAAAAAATAGGGTTTCAGGGAAACTTCGTTAGAATTCTCTCAAGGTAACTTTTCTTCTCTTCTTCAAGGATGTTTCTATATGTGTTTCATGGTGAGTACACTGACATCTTTCATCATTTTGACACTTTGGGATACAGGACGGGAATTGTGACAAAATATTGTGTAACACAGGGTGAAACACACCCTCGAGGGGAAAACCAGTCAAGATAATTCTTCCTTTAAATAGTATTCTTTGAGACTCTTCACCCTAGACCAAGACCAAACCTTCCCTCCACACCAAGTCAGCCTCCCAAAATTTTGACCTCTTTCCAGCAACTTGGACTACACAGCAATTTACAGCAACTGGAAGCTTCCGACAATAGTGAAACTTGGAAGACTTCGTTCTCCTAATCCAAGGCATGAAACAGAGAAATAGAAACAACAAAATTTTGAT
The DNA here is from genome assembly GCA_000404065.3 of Pinus taeda. Classification (NCBI taxonomy): domain Eukaryota; kingdom Viridiplantae; phylum Streptophyta; class Pinopsida; order Pinales; family Pinaceae; genus Pinus; species Pinus taeda. Next base: position 17,914 of record APFE031548163.1, read on the forward strand.
TTTCCTTCTCCCCTCAGACTTCCCAAACTTGCATTCACTTCAACTCTCCGACAGTAGACTTCACACATTTTCCCAACTACAAGACAACTTCACACATCTTCCTAGCTACAAGAGACTTTGAACTTGTGTGTGAGAATGATGCTCCAAATGAATTCGATGAGCTTCCTTTTATAGGCTTCTTGTGAGGTCGAATAGGGTCGTTAGGCCGACCAATAGATACTGCAAACCACTGTGATCACTCGTCAATGTAAACCTCTTGCCTAGAAGATAGAATCTCCACATCTTCAAAGTATGTATAATCATTTCCAACTCAAGATCATGTGTGGGATACTTCTTCTCGTGCTCATTCAGATTTTGTGACTCATAGCATACCACCTGTCCATCCTGCCTAAGGACTCCACCAAGTCCTTCCTTGCAAGAATTTGTGCACACTATGAAATTTATTTATTTATTTTTATTTATTTTATTTATTATTATTTATTATTATTTTTAATTTTTTTTTTTAATTTTAATTTATTTATATTTATTTATTTATTTTATTTTATTTTATTTTTATTATTATTATTTATTATTTATTATTATTATATTATTATTTATTTATTTATTTATTTTTTTCGGGTCTGCAATCTTTAACACTGGTGCATGTGTCAACAATTGCTTAAGCTACTCAAAACTAGCCTCACACTCCTTTGTCCATTCAAACTTCTTACTCTTTCTCTGTAATGATGTGATAGGATAATAAATTTGTGAGAAGTTCATGATGAACCTTCTATAATAGCCTGCCAACCCCATGAAAGATCTCACCTCATCTACATTCCTATGAGCTACCCACTCCATGATGGCTCTTATCTTTTCTGGATCTACTAGAATGCCCTCCTTCGAGACAACATGCCCCAAGTAAGGTACCTTAGTCTCAAAGAAACTACACTTGCTGAGATTAGCATACAACTAATGCTCTCTCAACAATCTTAACATTATTGTTAAATTCTCGGCATGCTCTTCCTTGTTTTTAGAATATACTAATATGTCATCAATGAGAAAAATAAAAAACTTCCAAATACGGACGCAGCACACTATTCATCAAGCACATAAATGTCATTGGAGCATTAGTCAAACCGAATGGAACTAAAACAAACTCATAATGCCCATACCTAGTCTAGAAAGTTGTCTTGTAAATGCATTCCTCTTTGATGTGTACCTAATGATATCTAGATCTCAAATCAATATTCAAGAACATTGTTGCTCCCTTCAACTGATCGAACAAGTCATCAATCCTCGGCAACAGATACTTGTTCTTGATGGTTACTTTATTCAACTACCTGTAGTCAATGCATAATCTGAAAGTACCATCTTTCTTCTTCACAAACAATACCAGTGCGCCCCATGGTGACACACTTGGCTTAATGTATCCCTTGTCTAACATTTCCTTCAACTTTATCTTCAACTATACCAACTCAGGTGTGCTCATCCTGTAAGCCTCCTTTGATGCTGGAGCTACCCCTGCCACTAACTCAATAGAAAAGTATACCTCCTTGTGAGGTGGAAACTCTGTAATGTCCTCAAGAAATACATCCTCGAATTGTTGTAAAACTGGGTACCTCCTCAAAAAATATGCATCCTCAACTTCCTTAGCTTTGTCACTAGAAACATGTAATGCAAATAACACACACCCTTTTCTATGACTATTCTTTGCTTGCATCGTTGTCACCATCCTAACCAATGTGGCTTTCTTCTTACCCTATAAGACTCTTGGTTCTCCATTGTCATCCAAGCACTCAATAGATTTGTCATAACAATCCACTTTGGTTCTATGAAGGTGCAAACAATCCATTCCCAACAACATATTGTATGATCCCAACAGTAATACATTCAAATGTGTTGATGTAGGCATACCATTCAAATCAAATGCACAAGCTCTTACCTAATGATGAACTCACTTATTTGTACCTGTAGTCGACTGCACTAACCAATATTCTGCATGAAATTACTTACTCAAATCACACTCATCCACTAAGTCAAGACTAACAAAGCTATATTAGATCTAGGTCAATCAAAATAGAAATAACTTGATCACAAATCTTACTGTCCATCTCAATGAAAGATGCCTGATGGTCTGCTTGTTTGTTATCCAATGCTGCATAAATATGAGGAATACTTTGTCCAACATCACCAATAGTATGTGTGTCTTGTGCACTATATATCTGAGGCCTACCACCCTAATACTGTGGACAATCTCTCCTACGATGAACTCCTCCACAAGTCCAACACCACACGAGGTCCTTGTTGTGCTCCTTAAGTCGATGTCACTGTCCTCTATCTGATGCATTGAATTTCTTATATGGTGCAAAATTCTCTTTAATATATGTACCTTAAGGCCTTGCTCACTTCTTGTCCCATTTTCCTTTGTTCCTTTCATTACCTTTCCAATCTAGCTTAGTCTCAGACCTGCACTTCAATTTCTCATAGAAATGCCTTATCTTTCAAATGGTTTCCTTCAAGGATTTAGGCTCATCAAACTAAATCACGTGTTTAAATGCAATCGGTAATTCAATGATGAACCTTTGAATATTGGCTTTCTCCTCTGTGAGATAAGGCACATACCTCAGTAATTCCAAGAACCTATTAGTGTACTCATCATCTATCAATGATACCATCTTTATTTCATATAATTATTTTTCCCTGTCATCGAAGTATCTCTCTAAAAAATACTTCTTCTTGAATAGCCTCTCAAACTCACTCCAAGTGAAGTCCTCATCATGAATACATATTCCCACCAAATGTCTCCTTTACCATTGAGACTTAATGTACCTACTCTGGCTTTCATGTTCTCTGAATAGTCATGTAACCTTAAGAACTTCCTCATGCCAAGAAACCATGCCCCTGCATCCCGTGGTTTCTTCATCTCTCCATCAAAAGTAAGTGGATTTTCTTTCTTAAAATAATAAGGCAAGTATCCACTATCACTCCTCCTGTACGATGATAATGATGATGATCATAGTGCCTATCTGAATCAGAACTAGAATAATGCATGTGTCTCTCCCTCCTCATATCTGGAGTGTCCAACAATCTACCATCTCTAACATTTTCATCTCTATGTAGCCTGTGACCACCATGCGATTTACTACCATATGCCCCATTAGTTATGCCCTCCTTCTCATAGCTGATCCGACATGGTCCCTATCACTACAGATCTGACAAACTCTAAATATCACTGCATTTACCTTTGCTTGTTTCTCTTGTGCCTACATGATTCTGTCGTTATCTGCCTCACAAATCCTTATTTATTCCTTTAAGCTTCTCATTATATCTACCCAATCGGAAGAATTCCCAACACCATACTGCTAATCTGATTCATAGGGAGAGTCTTTCTAGTCTACCATCTTTCTAGCCATTTAATATTTCTTCTTGCAAGGTATATCATGTCAACTAAACCAAATCACAATTAAACAACATAACTTAGCATAGATCTGGTGTTTAGTCAATTTAGTGTCCTAAATTGCTTTTCATAAATGATCAACCGAGGTTCATAAGCTAATGAAGTGTAGTGCATTGTATGTGCTTATTTAACCCTTCTTACTTTGTTTTTTTGTATTTTATATTGTTTTGGGGGTTTCTGTTCTTTGATTCCTAATGATGTACAATTTGAACTATTAGAAAATGAATCTAAACTTCCTAAAGGTGAACCCAAGAGCTTAAAACTAGTCAAAATCTAAGTTAAAAGAAGGAAAAAAACAGAGCATCTGTCCTATCTTGTCATCTAATCCAAAGGTAAAGTTGTAAGTCATGTTGAAAACATACAAGGAATGAAATTAACTGAAGTACTTCTAGTTACTCTAACCTTCAATTTTGAAACATAACCTCCTTGAGATGGAATTCAAGCAACTTCTGTAATTCATGATCTAGAAAAAAACGAAATAAAAACATCTAGAAGGTAACTGATTGGTTTCAACCCTTATGTAAAGTGAATGTTTAACCATTTAATTTAGGATGGATATTAGCTTGAAAGGGTGACCAAAAAGATTCACTAATACAGTGCATTGATAGCCTCAACTAGGAAATAAATAACAAAAACAATGAGTAAACTAATCAACAATGCATCCTCATTACTTTCAATCTTACTCTGTTTAGAAACAAAGTCGTTTCCTTTATGAAATGGATTGGAGAAACAAGACTACACAATTGAATTCTAACATTATTCTACTGATCAGAACTAAAACAAATCAACCTAAGTTACAAACACCGCTAAAAGAAAATGATGAAATTAAAACTGAACAAAAAAAACAAATGAAAAGAAAACCTCCTTTAGTGCAGGGGCCCTCTGTAACTTACTGAGTTGAGCTACTAACTTAATTCAAAATGCTCCTTCAAATGATCACCAATCAAAACACGACTTTGTATTGTAAAACAGGAACAAAAGTCCAAGATTACAGAACTAATAAGTCTAAACTTAATACATCAAAAACTTCGAACCCCCTCCTGTTTTGTACAACTGGTATTTAAAAGAAAATCTTCATAACTGTGTTTTGAGGAAAACTAGCTACAGGTGGTATACACGTATCAAAACTGGACTACCTAAATGTTTGATCAGCTATAGGTGACTTGAATTCGAACAAGGTGGTTGCACAGAACCGTTGACACGAGTGGTTGATCCGAGTTAATGCTTCAAAAAAATTGTTGGATTTATTAATTAACCACGAAAGGGTAGAAAAGGTGTCCTATTGCTTCCTAGTTTCATATGTTTGACTCCACCTTTGACTGTGGTCTTAACCTGGATTTTTTATCGATCTAGGCTAGGTGACTAGGATAGGATCCATTTCAAGATGATTCCAGAGATGCCCATGTGGCCGGTTTCTTCATTTGACACATGTAACCTGCTAAACCATGGAAGTAGCTACGGAACACACAGTTAGCTATAGAATAGGCTGCGTTCCGTAGCTAATTTGAAAAAACTTATTCAAATAGAAAAAACATAAAAGTATAACATGTTAATCATTTAATGTCCTCCTTGAGACAAAATCTATCATTTATTAGTGATGGGGATTTGTATTTTTATGGAAAACAAGGGAAAGAAGTGAGAAGAGTTGTCAAGGAGAGGGTTATTCTGAGGTTCAACATACCCCCACTGCAAAATCATTACATGTCCCCACGCAATTTTGCAAAAAATGTGAACTCTTCTTTCCTATTGCAACTGCTCAGACACCTCTGCTAGTACATCTAACTTTCTTCTCGTGCTCCTCTTTGAAGTGACTGCCATCCTGGGTTTCTTCATGAGAAGTCTATATTTAAGGTTGATGACTATTCTGTTCAAGTTTCTATTTTTCCTCTTCAACTTCCTATTCTTCTTGTACCATAGCCCTAGGTGCAGTATTGTATTATCATGAATGGCTTTATCCAATTTTATTTGTTTCTTTAGGGTTTCATTTTCTTTCTTGATATGCTTGTTCAATATCTCTAACTCATAGATTTCATGTTTGAGAGAGTCAGTTAGAGGTTCTTGTAGATTGACAGGTTGTTCTGGATTGGCTAAGGATTCTAGATCCATTGAGGCACTTTTCTTCTCGAGTGACTCTGTGTAATCATAAATTTGTTGTTGCACTGGGTCTATGCCTAGAGATCCTTTGCTGGGGTTGCCTTCCAAATACTATTTAGGAGAGTTTCGAGGACTGTGTGTAAATGGAACATTATCAGGAGATGGTACCGGGGTTTCTTCCTCTAGATTTATGAACATTATTCCTTTTGATGATATCTTCTTTACCATACCTCGGAGTCTAGAGCTCCTTCTAAGTTGTAGGGGGCTTATGTTCTCCTCCTTTGTACCCTTTTTCTCCTTTCCTATCTTTTCCTTTCTCTTGATTTGTTTCCTAATCTTTGTTAATTTTTCAGAGATTAATTGTTCATCATCTTGTTGTTGAATATTTGTTTTCAGTAATTCCACCAACTTTCTTTTTTTATCTTCCCTTTTTGCTTAATATTCTCCCTGATCTCTATCTCAAAGACTGGCTCTTCATCATGTTTATGTGCGGAGGACCCAGGTTTGCTTTGAATGGTCATACTGATCTTTTTCCTCTTACTCCTTCTAACATTACCTTCTTCAGGTGATTCTGGTGCCTCTTGGAAATAGTTTCTTATCAAGAAGTTTTCCCAAGTATCTCCTATTCTTTTCAAATGAAACTCAACCAGTATTTTTACCAACCCATGATGGTACATAGTTGTGTCTGTGAATTCTATTTTCTTTTGTACATTTGCAGCCGTCCTCCTTAAATTGTTTAGAAGGAAGAAAGGGAAGTTGGTGTTTCTATTTTCTAGAAAGTTCATCAATAAACGTTTATGATAAACATACATGCATCTGAATCTTCCCTCACATGTAATAATTTTTTGTAATATCAAAAGCATGCTTCTCCATTTATTTTTAAGTTCTGAAATAGGAATTCCTTTTCTAAACACATTGACATCCATACCTGGGTTCCTGAGGATTACCTTCCGTGATTCACTATGAAATTATTTATTTTTGAACCATCTCTCACCAAGTCTTGGCATTTCTGTAGCCTCTGCTATGTAAGATTCTGTTACTGCAAACTTAATGTCTCCAATTTCTACTTCTATACCATCGAATGATCTTGCAAAAGGTTTTGTGATCTCTTTGTGATAGCCATCAAATTTTTCAATGAAATTGAGCCATCCAGCCTTCAGCAACATCTCCTTGATTTGTGGGTATCCTTCCATATATTTTTCCCCTATGGGCTTTGTTTTGATAATGAGTCCCATGGCCTCTGTTTTGTATAATTTTCTACCCTTCATAATTACTCTCCTGGTCTATGAAATGGACTGATTGTGGGTATGGTGAAAAGAACTATGGGTTTGCATGGAATAAGTAGACGATGAGGGTTTGGAGAGACGTGAATAAGTTGGTCACATCGTAGTTTAGACTGTTAATAGGTGGAGTTATTAGAGACCATTTAAGTACAGAGTATGGAGAACGTAGTGAAGGTGTGATATGATGAAATTATTATAAACCGTTTGGTACTGAATGTGGAAGATGTTGCGGAGATGTGGTATCATGAAGTGGCAGTCAAATCAAATGATGACTTGTTAAGGAGACATACGATCATTCATATTATACATGACTTATGTTTGTAACTAGTTATTTGAAATAAATTTTGCATTTTACCTTTAGAACTTAACCTTTTGCTTGATAATTATTTTGGTGTTGATCCGTAGGTACTTTGAGCATGGTTGATCTCCAAAACTTGATTCTTCAATTTCCTTGCATTCCTGATTTATTTGTGAGCTGTACAATTGTGCCAGAGCTAATAAGTAAGTTGTAGTTGCAGAATCAGATTAGCTGCGGAATGGAATCAGTTGCAGAATGTGAAAAGAAGGAAAAGTGAAATATGGCTATGGAATATGAGTGTAAAAATAAAATGGAAATGAGTTAGGAGAGTGAGATGTAAGATAAAATGAAAAATAGGGTGAAATGAGGTAAAACTGTAAAAAGATAAAATGTAAATAAAATATGACAGAGATGAAGTGGAACTATAAAAAAAATGAAAATAGAATGAGATGGAATGAGATGATGAATTTGCAGACTCTAAACTATAAATGAACGTAGCTTTTTGTCACTACTTATTACAGAAAGGAAATGGAAAATATAGGATGTCAGAAATCTCTGATTTTCACCCAGTATTTTCTGTATAAGTATGTCAATCAATGATTGGTTTTCAACCTCATACAATTTTATTATTATTATTATTTATTTATCATTTTTTTAGGAAAATAAAGACTAAGTTAGTGGAGAAGAAGAATTCTTCTTCACTAGCTTCATTTTAGAGTTATTTTAGAAAATCTTAATGAACTCCTCTCTTGAAATTGGTTTCTGATATATCTTCAACCGATGACCATTCACAAGACGAGGTATTTTGTTTCCATCTATCGTCCTTATCTTTACTGCTCCGTTATTAAAGACTTCTTCAATCTCATATGGCCCAAGCCAATGAGTTTGAAACTTCCCCTGAAATTATTTGAACTTTGAATCAAACAACAATGAACAATCTCTTGCTTGAAACTTCTTCTCCTTAATATATTTATCATGCCAGTTAGCCCTCTGCTATTGGACTATATTGGCTCCTTGAACTACATCTTTCCCGATTTCATCAAGTTCATTGAGTTTCTCCAATATATGTTTTTGTGCCTCTAATAAATCCAATCCCAATTGGACTGCCATTTTGAAGGTTTTGATTTGAAACCCTATAGGGATCAGGGCTTGTTTCCCATAAACAAGTTCATAGGGTGTATGTCCCATTGTGATCCTCCATGTAGTTTTATAGGCCCATAAGGCTTCACGAAGCCTTTCTGCCCAATCTCTTCTATGTAAATGCACAGTCTTAGTGAGAATTCCTTCAATCACCTTATTTGTAGATTCAACTTGACCATTTGCTTGTGGATGATACGGAGTATATTTCCTATGTTTGATCTTGTAATCTTCCACAAGACCCTTCACCATTTTAGATGTATATTGAGATCCCTGATCTGTCACAATTTCTCTTGGAACACCAGAATGAGTGAAGATGTCCTCAAAAAGAAAATTAACTACAGATTTTTCATTAGCAAAAGGTAATGCTTTGGCTTCTACCCATTTAGTGACATAATCAGTGCATACCAATATATAATTATTTTTCTTAGATGGAGGATTAATTGGTCCAACAAAACTCAAGGCCCATTTTTCAAAAGGTTCAATGAGTACCTGAATTTGTAGTGGCATTTCATTTGAAGGAGCAGGTTTCCCTACCCTCTGGCAACTGCCACACCTCCTGACATATTATTTGGAATATTTGAAGATGGATGACCAATAATATCCTAAAGAAAGGATTGTATAGACTATCCTCTTGTCAGCAAAGTGTGCACCACATAGCTCATCATGACATGCCTTAAGAATCTCAGGCATTTCATCTTCCCTAACACATCTTCTGATCATAAGATCTGGGCCTATTTTATACAATTCATTAGTGATCCATGAGTATCTTGCACTTATCTTAATGATTTTTCTTTTCTCTCTAGGAAACAAATGTGAAGGCAATTTCCCTGTGACTAAGTAATTAGCAATATTTGTAAACCAAGGAGTTTGAGTAGTCACTAAAAAAGATATTCATCAGGAAACGTATCTTCAACCAAAGTGTCATCTGTGATATTTTGAATTCTAGACAAGAAATCAACAACTGTGTTTTGTTTTCCATGTCTATTTAGCACAGTAATATTGAATTCTTGCAAGAGTAAAAGCCATCTTGTAACTCTACCATTAGTAATAGGTTTATTCATTAAGTATCTAATTGCAGAGTGATCTGTATGAACAAAGGTTTCATAGCTTGTTATATAATGTCTGAACTTGTTGATTGCATGAACAACAGCTAAAAATTCCTTTTCAGTTACAGTATAATTCAACTAAGTGGGAGTCAAATTCTTACTTGTATAGTAGATGGCGTAGGGAATCAAATCTTCTTGTCCTAATACAACTTCTAGAGCTGTATCTGAAGCATATATTGAAATGTGAAAATGTTGTTTCCAATTTGGACCTCTCAAGATGGGTGCTTCAGAAATTTTTGTTTTTAAAGTCTCAAATGCTAACTAGCAGTCAAGATTCCAATTGAATTCACAATCCTTGGTGAGTAATTTGAAGAGTGGGGATGCTATTTTAGTGAAATTTTCTATAAATTGTCTATAGTATCCTGTAAATCCGATAAAACTTCGAACATCCTTTTGGAAATTTGGAATTGATAATTTAGAGATGACTTCAACTTTAGATTTATCAACTTTAATCCCATCCCCTGAAATGTGATGCCCTAAAACAATACCTTCTGTAAACATCATAAAACATTTTTCATGGCTTAGTGAAAGGTTTGCTTCCTTACATCTTTTAAGAACTTTTTCCAAAATTTCCAAAGGTTCTTCAAATGTATTCCCATAGACTTAAATTCATCCATATATACCTCTACACAATCATGTATTAGATCAGAAAAAAATTCCTAGTACTACTCTTTGGAATGTTGCAGGTGCATTACATAACCCAAAAGGAAGTACTCGGTAGGCATAGGTTCCCCATGGACAAGTAAATGTGGTTTTATCTTGATCTTCAGGTGCCACCTGAATCTGATTATAACCATTAAAACCATCCAAGAATGAGAAATACTTTTTACCTGCTAATGTATCTAACACTTGATCTATAAAGGGCAAAGGAAAATGATCTTTAAAGGAAAATGATCTTTAAGGGTAGCTTTATTCAATTCTCGGTAATCAATGCACACCCTCCATTTACCATTCTTTTTAGGCACAATCACTAAAGGGTAAACTCATTGGCTGTCTGAAATTGGGTAAATGAAGTTTACATTCAGCAATTTCTGCAACTCTTCTTTCACAATTTCCCTAAGATTTGGATTCATCCTTCTCTGAGGTTGTCTGATAGGTCTACAATTTTCCTCAATGTAGATGTGATTTATACAAGTCTTAGGACTAATTCCTTTCATGTCAGTATATTCCCATGCATATGCAGTAGAATGTTGTTGTAATGTCTTGATTAGATTTTCCCGTTGTAATTTATCCAAGTTATTGTTTATGTTCAATGTTCTCCCTGGAAATATTTTAATTGTAGAGCTACCAAATTCTTCCATACAATAAAGATACATCTACCTATATGGCAAATATTCAATATTGGATTTTTCTTGAAATTGATCATGTTCATATTCTGGAGATGATTCAACATTTTCCATTGTATTTAAGACTTGACTATCTTCACTAATATCTGAAATAGTAAAGAGAGGCTAAATGTCATTTTCATCATCAATCTGTTCTTTGTCATCTATTTCTGTGATTGTTCTTGTTGGAGGATATAGAGTGAATTTCTTTGTTGAATTCCCATCAGAAATATACATATCACTAGATCTACAGCTAATGAAAGCATCAGCTGTGGCTAGCCAAGGTCTTCCTAATATGAGTGGATGTCCTCCTAGATTATTCTTGGGGGTTAAGATCATAAAATCAACAGGATATTCCTAAGAATCTAAGGATACTGAAATATCTTCTAACACTCCATCTAGTTTGATTACAGATCTGTCCACTAATTGCAGTAATGTAGGTGTGTAAAGAAGATTAGGAAGCTTGAGCTGTTCCATGGTTTGTTTGCTCATGATGTTTATTTCTGCTCCTAAATCAATCAATGTATCTGGAATTTCAACTCCATTGATATGTGTTTTTACAATTGGACTTCCTTACATATTTTTGTATGGCAATTTTTCCCATCATTATATCTATTATTTTTCCTACCAGGTGAATTTTTTTTGTTTCCTTTGCTTTTCTTCCTGGTTTCTTTATGCTCAACTCCTTTATTGTTTTAGCTAGGATTGGAATCTCCTTAATGGCATGTAACAAAAGGATTTTGATATAGACATTTTTTAATTCATCTAGAAAATCATAATTAGGCAACATAATCTGCTTTTCTACTCCTCTATCAACTTGTAATATTTCAGGAAAAGGAGTTGCAGAAGTAGATATTGGTTGCTCAATGATAGGAGTTGAGTTCATTGGTTCCTTTTGTTTTTCATTTTCAGTATTTTGCTTTTGGAGAGATGTTCCATCAAAACTTTAATTGAGTTGTAGAGAATCTTCCTCAAAATGATCTTGTTCTTGAATAACTATAGAAGGCCTTTCCTTTTCTAATATCCTACCAGATCTTAGTTAAACATCATTGGGATCTAGAGGAGTGATCATATAAATTGGAAATTGTTGTCCTTCCACCATGTAAGTATTTTGAGGATTTTTATTGTTGGAGTTTGGTAATGGTTGGGCAGGTAGCTGATTTGGTCTCTGCTGAAATGGAAGTAAGAGTTGAGGATTTTGGTTTTGTTGTGGAATTTGTTGTGGATTTTGTTGTGGAAATGGTAATGAAAGTTGAGGGTTCTAATTTTGAAGTTGTGGCTACTGATTTTTTTGTGGAATGTGTGGGGGAGGATAATTCTGATATGATGGAGGATATTGATAATATTGAGAAAATCTCCCATAAGGATTTTGTACTCCTTGAGCCCAAGGTTGAGATTGAGATTGAGGTTGAGGCCAAGGTTGTTGCCAAGAATTCCAATTTGGTGGGAGCTGAAGATACATTTGATTGTTAAATCCCTGATTTTGTGGCCTCTGCCAAGGTCTTCTAGAGACAAAGCAAAGAGGTTCTGTTGAACTATTTCTTCTTGAAAAACAACCTTAAGACCTGGAATCGAAGGACAACCCTTGGTCTCATGGTTTTCTAAGCAAATCATACAAGTCTCTATAAATTTTCCATCCAAAGGGCATTCTCTTAGAGCATGTTTTTTTCTTCGTTTTGGACAGAAAATAGCTAAAGCATCAGCCTCAGTTTTCTGCTTATTTTTCAACTTAACGTTGTTTATTTTCTCACTAAGGCTCCCTAGAATATCTATTTTGAATTCATGAAGCATATTACCAATTTCTGCCCTACTCACTGATCCAATTGCAGATTTATTTACTCTAATAAGAGAAGGATCTCTCGGAACTTTCCTAGTTTTAGATTTCCCTCTTGAGAGATGAACACATAATTCTCCTATGTCATCTAATGGGAGTTGAGAGATATCTCCCTTCCCCATCATGTTAAGGATTTCTATCCACTCATCTCTATTGGATTTTAATAAAATATATTTTAAGGTATCTTCATCTAAATTTTCCATCTTTTCTCTTTTCAAATTATAGTTGAATCTCTCAATTAAATCCTCTAAATTTTCATCCTCTCTTTGCATCATTTTGAACACTTCATCTTGTAATTGGTAGGCATGCAATAATCCAAATACCTATCCAAAAACACTTTTTTCATGTCATTCCATGTTCTAATGGATTGAGTGACTAAACCCATGAACCACTTCAAAGCAGCTCCTTTCAGTGTTGAAGGGAACAACTTAAGTTTTTTAGAATCATCTAAATAATCATAGGTTCTACACAAGACTTCAAACTCAAATAAAAATGTTTCAGGATCCTCACTTTTTAACCCATGGAAATTTGTGAGGACAGAAGGTGAGATATTTTTCATTGTGGCACTCATTTCTTCATCCACTATAGGGAATCCAAAATAATTATCTATCTATTTCCTCTGCCTCCTCCATTATTTCCTCTACCTCTTCCTCTACCCCCTCCTCCAAGCAGTGTGAATTCTCCTTCCTCTCCTTCTTCTGCCATTATAGTTTCTTCAGAGTCAGTATAAGTTTGAACCTGCAAGGTTACTTTCTCTTCCTCTGGTTCTTCTATTAATGGGATATGGGAGAGAGGTTCTACTTCCTCTTCCTCACCAGGTATTCCTAATTCTTCAACTAAAATGTGCTCCCCTGTGGAGGTGAAAAAGGCTACTCTTGTTGTTGGAGACCCAAGATTTTTCTACTCTAGGACTGCCTTGGTAGATGAAGTAGGAGATTCTTTTGATTGGATTTATGACCTTAGAATTTTAGGAGTTCTATGGCTGGGAGTATGAGCTTGAGATGGAGGTGTATCTCTTCATGTTCTTGGTGGAGTAGGTGGAGTTGTAGGAATTGAACTCCTGCCTCTAGCTATTAATCTACCTCTAGAGTCTCTTTCTCTATGCATATCGTTTTTTTTTTAAACGTAAGAGATAAGTTTACCTAATTGGACTTCCCCGGCAACGGCGCCAAAACGTTTATTCAATTTAGTGTCCTAAATTGCCTTTCATAAATTATCAACCGAGGTTTGTAAGCTGATGAAGTGTAGTGCAATGTATGTGCTTAGTTAACCCTTCTTACTTCGTTTTTTTGTATTTTATATTGTTTTGGGGGTTTCTATTCTTTGATTCCTAATGATGTACAATTTGAACTATGAGAAACTGAATCTAAACTTCCTAAAGGTGAACCCAAGAGCTTAAAACTAGTCAACATCTAAGTTAAAAGAAGGAAAAAAACAGAGCATCTGTCCTATCTTGTCATCTAATCCAAAGGTAAAGTTATAAGTTATGTTGAAAACATACAAGGAATGAAATTAACTGAAGTACTTCTAATTACTCTAACCTTCAATTTTGAAAGATAACCTCCTTGAGATGGAATTCAAGCAACTTTTGTACTTCATGATCTAGGAAAAAACTAAATAAAAACATGTAGAAGGTAAACTGATTGTTTTCAACCCTTATGTAAAGTGAATGTTTAACCATTTAGTTTAGGATGGATATCAGCTTGAAATAGTGACCAAAAATATTCACTAATATAGTGCATTGACAACGTGAACTAGGAAATAAATAACAAAAACAGTGAGTAAACTAATCAACAATGCATCCTCATTACTTTCAATCTTACTCTATTTAGAAACAAAGTCGATTCCTTTATGAAATGGATTGGAGAAACAAGACTGCACAATTGAATTTTAACATTATGCTACTGATTAGAACTAAAAGAAATCAACCTAAGTTACAAACACTGCTAAAAGCAAATGATGAAATTAAAACTGAACAAAAAAAACAAATAGAAAGAAAACCTCCTTCAGTGCAGGGGCCCTCTGCAACTGACTAGGTTGAGATGCTAACTTAATTCAAAATGCTCCTTCAAACGATCATCAGTCAACACATGGCTTTGTATTATAAAACAGGAACAAAAGTAAAAAATTACAGAACTGATAAGTTTAAACTTAATACATCAAAAACTTCGAACCCCCTTCGGTTCTATACAACTGGTATTTAAAAGAAAATATTCATAACTGTCTTTTGAGGAAAATTAGCTACATGTGGTCTACACGTATCACAATCGGACTGCGTAAATGTTTGATCAGCTACAGGTGACTTGAATTCGAACAAGGTGGTTGCACAGAACCGTTGACACAGGTGGTTGATCCGAGTTAATGCTTCAACAGAACTGTTGGATTTATTAATTAACCACGAAAGGGTAGACAAAGAGTCCTATTGCTTCCGAGTTTCATATGTTTGACTCCACCTTTGACTGTGGTCTTGAGCTGGCTTTTTTATCGATTTGGGCTGTGTGACTAGGATAGGATCCATGTCGAGACAATTCCAGAGATTCCCATGTGGCTTGTTTCTTCATTTGACACCTGTAACCTGCTAAACCATGGAAGTAGCTACGGAACACACAGTTAGCTGCAGAATAGGCTGTGTTCCGTAGCTAATTTGAAAAAACTTATTCAAATAGCAAAAACATAAAAGTATAACATGTCAATCATTTAATGTCATCCTTGAGACAAAATCTATCATTTATCGGTGATGGGGATCTGTCTTTTTATGGAAGACAAAGGAAAGAAGTGAGAAAATTTGTCAAGGAGAGGGTAATTCTGAGGTTCAACATTTGGGATTAAACCTTGTCTGCAAGATCAACAAATCAGTGTGATACATGTATAACATAATAATGACAACATCTAGAAACATAACACATAAGCATATAACCATGCAACCATCATTCTAGCTAGGGTATAGTCATTAATGCAGGAACTTATCAACAATACATACCATGACCTCATGCATGACAACAACCATTACATCACTACACACTTGACCACATGCATAAGCAATGCATAACCAACCACACACATGCATAAACACATATGATCCAGCATGAATGAATGATACTTGAAACCAAACCTACAAGAATGATACATGCAACCAAGCAAACAAAAATGATACATGTAAGAAACATATAACAACATGTAACCAGTCATACACTCATGACAATGCATCCCACAATAACAACATCAACCTCCACATGACAGCATCACTACAACCATGATCAACATTATGCAAATGCAACAAGCACATGGAATGTAAGCATAAGAGACACACATGCAACTGGCATGCATGCATGACAAACACATAACCCATCCAATCCAAGGGGTGAACCATGCTCTGATACCACTCTGTAACCACCCTCCTCCCACATCTACCCAAGCAACCGGCCAATCGGGGTAAACATGCGAAGATAGGCCACTATAATATGATTTAACATCTTAGGTCATGTTGAGGAAGGGAACCGATGGAAACACACCATACAGACATTCAACATTATCATTAGGAACCTCAAGGACCAATCCAACCTTTCTAACAACCAACCCTTGGGTCCCACTGAGCTTTTGGACCAATTGACCTCTGAATGCTCTCATGTTATGGGAAGGCCAACTATAGAAATTCCCACTTGTAGATCACCTGATAATGCAATAGACTAAAGCGAAATACTTGATCTACTTCTACAACCAATTTAGCGAAAGCTTAATCGGACATGAGAAACATCAATAAGAGCACATATAACTGATAAGAAGGAATTAATCACACATAACACAAAATATATAACGTGGGGAAAGCCTCAACCTAAAACCCCAACTTTGTATTATTATACAAGTGGAAATATAAAAAGCTATCCTACTCTCTTTGCAATACCTCTGCTGCTCATAGATAGTCAAAGGCCTCTATCTAACCTCTGGTCTGCCCTCTAAGCCTCCTATTTCTTTGCACAATTTTGATTGGGGTCCAATGCAGCCACTTGTGTGAATTGGTCTCTTCACACACTCACTAACCTCTGATCCAACTGCGTAATCCTGAAGGAGATAAATCCTTCTCCATTGATGAGCTTCCTTTCTACGAAAAATATTTATCCAACCAATAGTACATTGTCCCTTCTCTGATCTCAACTGGGTCTCTGTCTGAACTGACATGCATGAGTTATTCATGAGAAAATCTTCAGTTATCTGAAGTGCAACAGTTATATGCAAGCATGCATTAACTAACTCAACTCACTTAATTTAAACAAAATGTTTAAATCAATTATAACTAGACTTGACTCAGTTAACTGAGCCAACTAATTACTACTCAAATTAGAACTCATCCTTATCTCTTTAACTAATGGATAAATTCCTCAATTAATAGATAAATTGTTGCATGTCCTCACATAGACTTCATGTTTGATTTTTCACAACTATTTAACTCATGGAGAATTAATTAATTTATTTTCAAATAGTTGTTAAGTTCAAATTCGAATTTTACTTCCTATTTTTAGTCCAGGGACTGGCTAAAATAGGAATCCACCCTGAACTGAAAAAAAATAGCAATTCTATTTTTAGCACTTCCATTTTTCATTCCCTGTTGCCCAATCCAACATTGATACCAAAATTGCTATTTATAGCAGTGCTATTTTTAGCACTTCTGTTTTTAGCATTTCTTGTTGCTATTTTCAACACTTCCTCTCAACAAGAAATGCGTCAACTCGAACCTGATCTTGTACCTTTGGAATGTTCTGTATGCAACACTTCTACCAAGTGTGGTTGCTCCAGCAACTCTAGAAACAAAAAAACTCCCAACTGACCTCTCTATTGGGCTAGAAACATCCTCTAACGTTGAAGCTTCCTCTACCACTCACAAGTGCTCCCCCTGTGACCTTTGAGCTACTGCAACACTCCATGCATCTCGCACCATTACACACCTCTTTATGCCATCCTGCACTGGTGCAACACTCCTATGCCTCTCACATTGTTGCAGCCTGCTAGCTCTGCACTATCTTGGGATTCCTTCACTGTAGCTCTCTCTGCCACTCCATCTGCATCTGTCTCTACCCACTCAGTCATTCCTGCTACTCCTCATTAGGGCTCCCGTAGCAAAATCGAGTCAAAGAGATTGGGTACCTCAAGGATCCTGCCCCTCCCCCTTGGGATGATCACTCCACATCGCCCCACCTCCTACCTGGAGGTATGGCTACATGTGATCCCTCTGCCCACCTGGCTCGAAGTTTCCCCTACTAGAGGTCTCTGCATGAGTAGATGTCTCTACTTGATCTCCTCTCAAGTTCCCTTGTTGTGGCTGCTCCACAACCTCTTGAAGCTGCTGCACCAATTGTGGCTCCTCCATAATTGTCTGAGACTTCTTCTGGCATTGCATGTTGAGAGATAATATACTCTCCCTCTCAACCACCAAGTCTCCATCAGTTGCCTTGCTACTCAAGGCTTTGCATACATCTTGAACCTCAAGAGCATACAGGTTCTTAACCCATGAATTGATTTGCTTCACCTATCTACTAATGATGTGTCTAAGGAAAACCTTTCCCTTACTGAAGACTACATCATAGCCTCTGTCTTCCATCATCGTGATCGACACCAAGTTTCTCTTCAGTCTTGGTACATACTTGATATCGGTCAAGGTAAGGCGAGCTCTATGCTCCCTCTGAAAAATAACCGTGCCTACACCTGAGACACTATATTTTTCATCATTACCCATCGCTATGAGTATCTGGAGACCTTTCTCCTCCAAAGTACTGAACAAACTCTTGTCACCGGTCATGTGGAAAGAAGCTCCACTATCAAGAAACCAACCACTTCCCACCATGGATAAAACCATGCATGCAAAGAGTGTGAACCCTCACCTTTTAATCCTTCCCTGGAACCCTTCTTGGATTTCCTCTGTGGAAAATTTGTAGCAAAATGGCCCACCTAATGACAACGAAAGCATCACACTTTCGATTTGTCAAACTTCTTCCCACCATGGGAGGAACTGGATTCAGAATGAGAAACCTTCTCCTTCCCCTTCTTCACCTTACTCTCTAAGGTATAGTCTTCTTCATCCTCCATGGATGAAGAACCATCTCTGGTGCTTCTTCTTATCTCCTCCTACATCAAATCCAACCAAAATCATTCCCAATCTAGCAGTTTCTCTCTTCCATTAACCGAGTCCTGGTAGCTATGCTAGCTCTTAGGAAGACCAAGGAGTGCAAGACTCACCATGTCATCATCATTTGTCGCGATCCCTACACTTCCAAGCTCATCCCTACATGTGGTGACCTTGTTTAGATACATAGAGATCATGTTGCCCTTTTCACACTTGATCTTCCAAATCTTGTCCTTCAGTGCCAGCTTCCTCTGATCATTGCTATTCTGATATAGATCTTTCAATGTTTTCCACATTGAAAACGATGTCTCTTTCCCATGGAGACTCGAGACTATGTGATCTAGAACTCCCTCCAGAAGGATTCTCCTTGCTCTAGCCACACATTTCTTCCATTCAACCAATTCAATAGCACCAGTCGGCTTCGAGACTTCTTGATCAATGAAGTCCTTTAGATCGTTATCCTCTAATACTGCTTCCATGCGATCCTTCCAGGCTATATAATTTGAACTGCCATCAAGGGCATATTCGAGTCTCAAACCATAGAACGCCATAGGTGAAATAGAGATGTGATAAGAACTCGATTTTTATATTTAGGAATCACAAACTTCAACTTCTCCCTTCTTGTATACTATTCTTCCTTGATCACTTGTGCTCCGATACCATGTAGAAATTCCCACATCTTGATCACCCGATAATTCAATAGACTAAAGCAAAATACTTGATCTACTTCTACAACCAATTTAGCGGAAGCTTAATCGAACATGAGCAACGTTAATAAGAACACATATAACTAATAAGAAGAAATCAATCACACATAAAACAAAAGATATAACCCGGGGAAAGCCTCAGCCTAAAACCCCAACTCTGTGTTATCATACAAGTGGAAATATAGCCAGTATTACAAAAAGAATCAACTCAAAAGCTATCTTTCTCTCTCTGCAATACCTCTGCTACTCATAGACAGTCAAAGGCATCTATCTAACCTCTAGTCTACCCTCCAAGCCTCCTATTTCTTTGCGTAATTTTGATTGGGGTCTAGTGTAGTCACTTGTGTGAATTGGCCTCTTCACCACTCACTAACCTCTGATCCAACTGCGCAATCCTGAAGGAGATAAATCCCTCTCCATGGATGAGCTTCCTTTATAGGAAAAATATTCATCCAACTGATAGTACACTGTCCCTTCTCTGATCTCAACTGGGTCTCTGTCTAAACTGACATGCATGAGTTATTCATGAGAGAATCTTCAGTTATTTGAAGTGTAACAGTTATATGCAAGCATGCATTAACTAACTGAACTTACTTAATTTAAACAAATTGTTTAAATCAATTATAATAGGACTTGACTTAGTTAACTGAGCCAACTAATTACTACTCAAGTTAGAACTCAACACTATCTCTTTAACTGATGGATAAATTCCTCAATTAATAGATAAATTGTTGCATGTCCTCACATAGACTTCATGTTTGAT
>APFE031548163.1:43090-68094 GCA_000404065.3 Pinus taeda
CAATGAATAAAATTATGGGTACTACCCGAATCAATCAACATTATTACCTTTTTCTTCTTGATATGTCCTTCTATCTTGGTAGTTTGAGGAGTAGTAATTTCGACCAATGCATTACAAGATATGGTCGGATTCATTTCTTCTTTCTCTAGGGTTTGTTCTTGGTGTATATCTTCTTCTTTTGACTTTTATTGTTCCTTTTCTTCCCCCTCTTCACAATCTATGTAAAATAATTTCTTCTCAGCACACTCATGACCTTTAGTGTATTTTCTATCACAGCTGTAACAAAGCCCTTTTTCTCTTTTTTCTTCCAATTGTTGTAGTGTCAACCTTGTAGGTTGTGGAAGGCTAGGAGAAATACCACTTCCATCTTTATAGTTGTGAGTGGTAGGCTTCCTTGTTGCCATAATTTTTCTTTCCATTTTTCTTTCCAACCTCAATGCCTTCTGCAATGAATCAGGTTTCCAAAGGCGAACCTCATGTTGGATACTATCCTTTAAAGTCCCCATGAACACATCAATCATATGCTCCTCTGGAATATATTTTACCCTTATATTCAATTTTTGGAAATCCTCAATGTGCTTCATCATTGAACCCTTTTGTTTGATATTTATCAATTGGCTAGAAAAAGTGTTTCTTTTTGTATCATCATAATGTGCTATCATTTCTTTCGTAAAAATTGCCCAAGTGACAATTTGTTTACAAGAGCAAAGCCATTGATACCATAGAAACTAATTTGGTTCCAAATATAAATTTGCAATGTGTACCTTTTGTGTGTTTTGCACATTATGGAGATTGAAATATTGTTCCATCTATAGTATCCATGTTACGAGATCATTACCATCAAACTTCCTCATATCGATCTTTGGAACGTGGTGGGTCTTTGTTCCAATGTTAGAGTCTATGAAATCATGATTAACATTTCTTTTATTCTCATCATGAGTTTCCTCTACTACCTTTTTGCCATTAAGAAGTCTTTCTTGTAGAAACTTTGTCAAACCTTCCTTCAAACCTTCCACATCTTTCTTCAAATCTTCAATGTCATCATTCTTTGAATCATGATTAACATTTATTTTGTTCTCATTATGATTTTCCTCTACTACCTTTTCACCATTAGGAAGCCTTTCATGTAGCAACTTTGTCAAACCTTCCTTCCAATCTTCCATGTCTTTATTTCAATCTTCAATGTTATATTTCATACCATCTATTTTAGCTTCCATGCCTTTCTTTAAACCATCCATCTTAGCTTTTGTTACTTTTTGTGAGAGTGAAATTTGTTTCACTTGGTCTCGTAATTTTGATATATCATGTTGCATTTCTTCATCTTCTTCATGAGTCATGCTAGAGATTTCAGGTTGCTTACTAGGTATTTCCATTTTCTTTCTTCAGAGCATCAAATAATGATAATAATGCTTCACTATTCCCATTGAATTCCTTCAAACTAATTTTTCAAACCAAACTTATGCAAAATTTAAAAAAAACTACACATTTGTTTTCACTTTGTAGGAGCTCGATATTGAATTTGTTGTATCTCTATAATTTTAGATATCCAAGGTATAAAATTGTGTCTTGCGATAGCTCTCTGAGTCCTCTTTCTAATCTCGCAAGTCTTATCAAGATTGGATTCTCCAAGGAAGAGTTATGCCAAATCTCCCATGATGACCTGATTATAGACTAGTTCAGTAGAGAGAACTTGTACAAAGTGCCACATGTCATCGTTTCTACCTTAGGACCTGAAACCAATACATAGAAAACTACAAGCCGTCCTCTTTCTATATCTTCTTACGAAATTTCAATCTGATGCTCAAAAAAAAAGTTTTGACGATTTTCCCCAGGTCACCTGTTTGGGATGTAATTTGGGAGCCTACAAAAACCCTAAATGTCTTGGACCATATCTCCAAAAATATAGTGAAACAAAATCTGAAATTCAGGCTCAAGTGTCATAAAGATTTCGGCTCAAATGGGTTTTAATTTCAGAGTCTGAACCTTTGTATAAACAAATGTATAACGAAAATTCCACGATGCCCTATTTGCGATGAAATTCTAGAGCTTGCAAAAACCCTAAATTTTGCAGATCATATCTCCGAAAATATAGCGAGAGAAGATCTGAAATTTGAACCCAAGGTTTAGAACTATTTTGGCTCAAATGAGTCTTTTTTTAGCTTTTGAAACTTTGCAGCGAAAAATTTATATCAAAAATTCCACGATGACTTATTTGGAGCAGCGAAACCCTAGAATCCAAAGCTCTGATACTAAATGTTATGAAACCAACTCACAAAAGATAGAAAAGATAGATCAACAACTTCAAAATAAGCCTCTTCAAGGGGGAAACCTCATTTACATTACACAAATGAACAATTATTGGATGATACAAATGACAAAACCTTCTTTCTATATATAGGAGTCTAAGGGGTCCCAATACAATCAGAGCCTACATAACAATAATATTGTAGGGTTACAAAAATAATAATAGTAGGTTTTTATGGGGCACAATAATAACAACATGGGGACTATATGGGTACAATAATACAATAAGGGGGTTACACTAGTAGTATAAAGACCTAACATGTAGGCTGAAACTAGATTTGGAACCTCCATATATGGGTAGGAGAACCTACCTACTTGTGAGGTAGAGTGGAGGAAGAACTAAATAGGAAAAAGAGTTTCCGAGTGAAATTTCAATGCAATAGAAAAGGAGGATGTGTACAAGGGTTGTTGGATGCATGGAAAAGTGAAATCAAACCACAGATTCAAGTGCAAGTCCGAAAATAGGGGTTGGTTGGCTCTGCGACCTATTAGGGTGAACAATTAGGGTGGCAGGTACCTTGACCACTCGTTTTAGGGTGATTTCTTATCCGATTTGATATCTATTTGTGGGGAAAGGATTTAGAAGACCTGCCACACCTATCTAGAGTAGGAGTAGAGGTTTGTTTGATGTTTTAGAAGGTTGGGTGGAGAAACATTTCCCTACCCTAAGGATCCTCACCTAGGGTTCTTTTCATTGTATTGGGAGGTTAGTCTTGGGAGGTCTAGACCTAAGATACATAAAAGCTTTGGCCATTATTGTACATTGTATTTCTATAGAAATATCATATTTTATATTGACATATTTGGGTGGATCAGGAGGGTATCACCCCACACACATTAATGGTGCACATTTTACATGGATGTTTATATGTAACATTGGGACATTATCTTAGCAACATTTTTATTGTAGCACACTTAGCATTACACTTGTGTTAAGATTGAATGTTAATTACACAAGTATAATATATCTAACATGTGACACGAAGTATAAGGGCTAGAGGCATAGTCTAGGAGGGAAGTACTTGTAAGTTGGTCATTGCTATTACCAAGAACCTTGCGAGTGTTACACGCTCAGAGAACTCAACGCACCTTGACTCAAAAGACACTCTAGGGACATGACAAATATACTCCAATAAACATGTTATTGTATTCTTATGCAATCCACAATAATAACAAGTTCAAATTGTAAACCACTAAAATAATTGATTCTTTTTTTAATAATATGTGTGTATATATATATAAATTAAACATGGTATAAGAAATTGGTCAAAGATAAACTAATTATATTTAACAAAAAAAAACATTTGATACTACTACTTATGATACAGCGTGAGTGGGCCTAGTGGTTAAGAGCATGTGTTTCCTCCTAAGAGATCACAGGTTCAAAACTAGAGGGGGGTAGAGTATGTATGCCTTCGTAGACTTAGCAGTGAAATCGTTACGCGGAGGTGGGTCCCTTGTCCCACAAACAAGGGGGTCTCATACACCAATTTGGTGTTTCGCTTGGTTGTGACCTTAAAAATAGATATTATTATTATTATTATTATTAACAAAATACACTTTTAAAATTTCAAATTAAATAACACCAAACATGGAGGCATTGTAAAAAAACTCATAACCATGTGAGTGTGTACTAATAATGAAATTAGTTCATAAACCAAATTTTTATATCAATGCTGCAACTCGCCAAAAATTCAATTTGAGCGTTCACAATGGTTGAACATTTTATCAAAATAATCCATTTTAGCATTCATAGGATTCACAATGGTTGACATTTACTAAGCATATGACTTAATAAATGATTCAAATGCAATCGATGGGCTTCTTTAATCAATAATTAAATAATGCTAACACGCTGGCAACGGGTGGATGAGTTATAAAGATGCTATAAGGTTGAAGAAAAATTAGTTTTGGCATGCAATGTAATTCAAGATTTCCTCAACGGTAACTGGAGGCGACAAAGTACAATCAAGTTGCAAGGGGACTGACAATAGTTAACCTGACTATTATAATCTTGCATGGAATCTAAAGAAAAAAGTAAAGAAGAAAAAAAGATGTGTCCATCATTATTGGTAATGAGAGAGATCCCTTAGTTGCAGATTTAAACTAAGCGTAAGAAAATGGGAAACTAGAATATTATTCATGTCAAAATTGTGTTAAATTATTTTATTAATTTAATATAATAATGTTGTTTAAAAGCAAATATTATTTTAATTGTGATCAAATTATTAAAAAAATATTTTAATTTCACATCAAATTAAAAAAATTAAAATATATTTTATCTAGTGTTAAAAAGGATCAAATGCCCTGCTCTCACTAATAAACAAATGATGACTCGGTGGTTACGTCATTTCATGGTCAGAGCCTAAGGAGGCCATTTTTTATTATCTCGGGAAATCTTTTCGGTCGCCAAAAGTCCCATGGTTAGACTATACCTTTCGTTATAGTCTCAATGTGACCCCATTAGGTATGCCCGCTCTTATCCGAAAACGCGCAGGGATGCAATGGGGCGGTAGAAATCAAGTATGCCTTCTATGAGACGTTAAGTGAAAGTTCGAGAAGAGGGATATTTTACGCTAAAACACCTTTTCCTACTTTGAAGTTTTTAATGCCGACTTAAAAGGATCTTTTTTCATGACTAAGGAATATTATTTATCTTATTTTAATGCTAGAGGTTAATATTGATGATGAGGATTCTAACTTAGGAAATGATTTTTGATGATATGTAGTTATTCATTATCGCATGAATTTTTTAGACTATATAAATTGTCTAGAGTTTTTTTGTTGATATATTTTTTGGTTCAAAAATGGATTGTACTCAAGAATATTATTTTACATGTTAAGTCTTTTCTATATTATTTTAATGCTTAGAGGTTGATATTGGTGATGAAGATTCCAATATAGGAAATGATTTTCATGATATGTAGGTATGTGTTATAGCATGATGTTTTTTGGACCATAGCGATCATTGAGAGCCTCTTTGTTGATGTATTTTTGTTTCAAAAATGGATTGCACTCAAAATCTCGATCTAATGTGTTAAGATTTTTATATCTTCTTTTAATGCTTAGAGGTTGATATTGATAATGAGGATTCCAGGATGGGAACTGATTTTGATGATATTTAGATATTTGTTATAGCATGATTTTTTCTGGACTATAGAGATCGTCTATAGCATCTTTGTTGATGCATTTTTTGTTCAAAAATGGATTGCACTCAAAATCTCAATTTTCCATGTTAATTTTTTCCTATCTTCTTTTAATGCTTAGAGGTTGATATTGATGATGAGGATTCCAATATAGGAAATGATTTTGATGATGTGTAGGTATTTATTATAGCATTATATTTTTCGGATTATAGAGATCATCTAGATCTTCTTTGTTGATGTATTTTAGGTTCAAAAATGGATTGCACTCAGTGCTAGTTTGGCTATATGCACCCTTGTTATATATACAATAAACTTTGCATATTTCTGTATAGTGTTTTGGATTTATATGGATGCACAAACATTTATGTATTTTTTTTCAAAATTTGAATGTACAAATATTTATGTATTTTTCTCAAACTTTGAATATTTAAATATTTTTTGGTCGACTAGTTTTTTGGTTTGAATTTTTTTCCCATTCTCAGTTTTGGAGTTGATGGTTTAATGATTGGTTTGGTTGTTGATTAAATGCCCATTTTACATTTTTAGTTTTAACTTTTGAGCCTTGACTCTAGAAGATAATGACCTCAAATTTAGTCTTTAAATTATCACTCTTTACTATTTTTGAATTTGATTAATTTCAATTCATTATTCTAAACTTCAAACTTTCATAGTGTTTTGGATTCATATGGATGCACACGAATACTTATGTATTTTTTTCAAACTTTGAATATTTATATATTTTTTGGTCAACAAGTTTTTTTGTTTGGATTTTTTTTCCTATTCTCACTTTTTGGGTCGATTGGTTCAATGACTAGTTTGGTTGTTGGTTAAATGTCCATTTTACATTTTCATTTTTAGCTTTTGAGTCTTGATTCTAGAAGGTAATGACCTCAAATCAATTCTTTAATTTATCACTCTTTTCCATTTTTGAATTTGAGTAATTTCAATTCATTATTCTAAACTTGAGACTTTCATATCTATTATTTTGCTTAGTACTAATCAAATTCTAAAATAATGAATGATGAATTTCAATCAATGTATACAATATTTAATTATCTCTATTTCAAAGGATCATTTAGGATGTATGAATCAATGTATTTCATATGATTGAATTTGAATTTGAATCATGTTTATAATGTGTGTGTGTGTGTTTATCTTAGGTGCTTGGGAGGGATGATTAGGATCCTCCTGACCCTAGTTCAATTCCCATAAGTGACATGATGTGTTTTGATGTAATGGCTTTGAGCTTTATTATTGAGAATGAATAGTCCCTCAACAAAACATGATTATTCCTCATATGGAATATACATATATTTTGCACATCAAGATGCACACACACTTCAATGTCCCCTGTAAATTTACCTAAAATTTGGGAGTTCTCCCACATGTCACTACTATGGGTCTCCTTGTTCCTATGTCTCCTCGTTTTGGAAACTTGGTGGAATAGTGGGAACAACATTGTTATGGTTTGAATATTGAATATAAGGAGATTTGAGGTTGGGGAAGATTTTTGTATATTAATTTTTAATCATGGAATATTTTAAATAATGGTGATATTGAGTGTTTCACTATTAAGTGGGTTTAATGGTTAAATGTTGAAATTTAGCAATGGAAAGGTGCTTCTACATAGGCTAAGTGCTGAACATGCAAGAGTCATCCAAATTATCACTTAATTTATCAAGTTGCTTTTATGATTTTCCTAACTCTAACATAGGAAAAGTAGATTAATTAATTAAGGTTGGCTATTGAGCTAGGAAAATCTAAGAAAATGTAATTTAATTACATTAGTGACTCAAATTTAATCTCAACCATTGATCTCAAGTGAAGTGAGATATAATCTCAACCGTCAAGCACTTTGAATATTAGGGTTAGGGATTTAGCTTAATGAATAATTATAAAAGATAACCTAAGGAGAGATGATTACACAGATTTAAAAAGAACATTTTATTAGTGAGAGATATCAACAAAAGGTGGAGAAGGATTTTCATCTAGAGGTCAAGGCCAAGGGAGGAAAATATCATGAAATATTTAAGTAGAAAAAGATCATTCCCAACAAGGTTGTACAAAAAGTTTAATAAATAACCAAGGAGCAACCACATGTGTGAGGTGGTATTCAACTAGAGATCTCACACTTACTATGCAAGGAGGGTTTGTACAACTTGTACAAGCGCTCAGGTGTGTAGGAGTCTATATTGGCCACAATATTAAAAGAAGGTTGCGGGTTGAAGCATACAATAGGTAGTTTGGGTGTTTTAACAGAGATTTGGAGGGCCATATAGTTGGTATGAGTGTTAAGATTTTTTTTGTAATTGATGTAACTTATATTTTTCAATAAGTTCATTTTCCCAGTTAGGGATCTCTCACTGTTATAAGTAATAAAATTGATTTTTAGGTGGAGGGTTAATTTCTGTGTGAGAATTATTTTCTATATTTACTTCTTTTGTAAATTATTAAGTTAAAATTCCAATGTGTTTTTGTTCAATAAGTGCATATTTAAATTCCGAGTTATAAATTTACCATGAATACTTAACCAGATTTGGAATTAAAAGTTGAACATGATTTCAAAGAAATATATATTGAAGAGGAAACCAGAATTCTGATAGGTTTTACATCATATCTAAAATTCCAATAGTAAATTTTTCTTTAGTAAAAATTTTGGTTTGGAAATGGTAGCAACTATTGTGAGGTTTGAGGACAAGTTGGAGAGTGCATCTAACTTGATCCCTTGGAAGGTGAGGGTTACACTAGTCCTTATAGAAAATGGGTTATGGGATTTTACAAATACCACATTAACCTCACTAATAGATGAAACAGAGTTGGTCATCCATAACAAAAAAAGTATGAAGGCTAGGAGGATCATCTTAGATATGGTGAAGGATCACTTGACTCCTCAGCTACATGAGAAGAAGTCAACAAGGGAAATGTTTGAGGCTCTGATGAATCTTTTCAAGGGATGTAGTAAAAATAGGAAAATAACGTTGAGGGGAAAATTTATAAACATCAAGATGACTAGATCAAATATAGCGACCAACTATCTTATCAACATCACTTAGATTCGTGATCAATTAGTAACGATTGAGGAGGTTGTGACAAATGAAGAGATAGTGATGACTTCCCTAAATAGTTTTGCGAGGCCATGGGGCCCATTCATCAAATGCATCATTTCATAAAAGACACTTCCCAAGTTTGACAAGCTATGGGATAATTTCATCTAGAATGGGATATGGGAAGAATCTCTAGGGGGCAAATAGAAGGGTGCTGATGAGAATTTCACTCTTGCAAGTTAGGCAATGAAAGGCAAAGGAAAGGGTTTTGTTAATAAAAATACATGTGGAGAAACAACTTCATAGGTTGGGAAGAAGAAGAATATTAATAAGGCAAAATTGTTTGTGTGCCATTAGAGTGGACAATATGCTTCACAATGTCCTAAAAAAAAGTAGGGGAATGGAAATTTGCAACAAATAACAATATTTGTAGAAACTTGGGTTAAGGAGTTTACTGCAAAGTTCGAGGAAGAGTTCTCATTATTATTTTGTCTCTCTGGCACAGTTTCTAATGGTGCTTGGTTCATGGATACTGGAGCCTCTCGTCACATGAAGGGAACACAAGATTTCTCTACAAATAAAAAGAGACTTAGATCTATATGTGGAGCTTGAAAAAAATGCCAAGTATGGTGTAGATGGAGTTAGGGCTATATTGTTCTAGTTGGAGTCAGGAGGTTCTCTAGAAGTGAAAAATGTGTTATTTTTTCTGGGGATTAAGAAGAATTTACTCTCTGTCTCAGCCATGGAGGACAAGATATATTCCATTGCATTATAGGATGGATAGGTTCTCATAATGCTAAGTGATTCTCACCTTGAATCAATATGTGTTATTAGAGGCAAAGAGGGTATTCTAGACATGTTGAAGGCTCAACTAGCACAAGACTTGGTTCATGAAAGTGAAAACCTTTGTGAACTTTAACACAAGAGAATGGGTCACTTGCAGCATATAGCATTATTCCCATACTAAGGGATATTGTCACTGGAGTTACAAAGTTCAACATGGAGAAATAAGGAGTGTGTGGGGGCTGTGCTCTTGGTAAGTATGCAAAGGATTCTTTTTCGAGCATCCGAAGTAGATCCAAGGGTATATTGGATCTAGTACATATAAATGTGTGTGGTATGATTTCAATAGCATCATTGAAGGGCTCCAACTATTATGTGACCCTTCATTGATGGTTTCTCTAGGAGGACATGGATCTTCGTCATGAGGACTAAGGTTGAGGTCTTCAATGACTTCCAAGAGTTTAAGGCTCATGGATAATCATTCAATCAAAAATATCAAAGTCTTGAGGTCTAATAATGTGGGGTGAGTACACCTAAAATTACTTCAAATATTTCTGCAAGAAGGCAAGAATGAAGAGGGAATTTATGGTCCCTTACAACTCATATTAAAATGGGGTTGCTTAAAGGAAGAATTAGACCATAGTGGGAGCTACCAAGGCAATGATTCATGACCAAGATTTACCCATGTTCCTTTTGGTGGAGGCATGTAATACAACAACACATGTGCAAAACAAGAGTCCTCATAAACTCTTGGGGGATTAGACTCTAGAGGATGCTTCATTTGGACTGAGGATAGAGATTAACCATTTATGCATTTTTGGTTTTCCTGTATATATCCTTGCACCAACATAGAAAAGGATGAAGTTAAATCCCTTAGGAGGGAAGGGAATATTTGTGGGCTACAATGAGACCTCAAGGGCATATAGGGTGTTCATTCCAGTGCAGAGGAAGACTGTGATGAGCCGAGATGTTAAGTTTGAGGAGTGCTTGGCATTCAATAAGTCATAAGAGCCCATTCTAGTGATAGAAGAAAAGGAGAAGTATGCTCTGAAGATTGAGGAGAGTTCATCGCCGCTCACAATAAGGACTCAATCTTTAGGTAAGTAAGAGTTGGAGGCTCCTTCTTGTTATATTATGATGAGGTCTCAATAGATAGAAAAATTATTGAGGGATGAGTAGGAGTATCTGGACTCTCCAAAGGGTACATTTAATGAGAGTAGGCCATCGAGGAATTTTCCCAACTATATGGATCTCATGAATAACATCATTGAATTTAAGCCTACCGATCTTGAGGAGGTAGTATACCAATAGGTTTGGAGGGATATAATGATGAAGGAGTATCACTCCATAATGAAGTATGATGTGTGGGACACAGTTCTGAGACTAGAGGGAAAATTGTTAGTGAACTCTAGGTAGATATTCAATATCAAGCATGTTGTCGATGGTAGCATAAAAAAATATAAAGTGATGCTTTTGGCAAGAGGGCTATCCCTGAAGGAGGGAGTGGAATACGATGAGACTTTTTCTCTAGTCACTAGGAATACTTTCATTCATGACGTCATATTTATTTCCTCCCGAATGGGGTTGAAGATACATAAGATGGATGTGAAAACATCATTACTTAATGGATTTATTGAGCAAGGGGTGTTTATTGAGCAACCTCACAACTTTGAGATTCATGAGAGAAATTCTCATGTACGTTGTATGGAATCAAGCAAGCACCAAGGGCATGGTGGTCTAGGATTGACGAGTACTCACTTAGAATTGGCTTCACCAGGAGTGAGGCAGATCCCAATTTATACTTTATACTTGGTGGAGATTATCCACTTACCTTGGTGTTGTATATTGATGACCCATTTCTCAAGGGTGCATAAAAGCTCATTTCATTGTGAAAACATGTTTTGGATTCGTATTTCAAGATGAACGACATTCAGTTAATGAATTACTTTTGGGGGTTGGAGGTGTGGTAGTGGATAGGTGAGATATTCCTTGGAAAATGGGAAGCATGTAGTTGATATTCTGAAGATATTATGGATAGCGGATTGTAGGCCTATGATTACACCTAGGATCACCAATATGAAGAAGTCAAGTGCCTCAAATTAGGATTTGGTGGATCAGATGTTGTATAGGTAGCTAATTGGTTCCTTGATGTATATGGCCAAGACTAGGTGAAATGTTTGCTTTTTTGTAAACACTCTGAGCTAGTTCATGTTGGAACCCAGGTAGATGCATTAGATTGCAGTGATGTTCGTGCTTAATTACTTGCATGGTACAATGGAGTATCGAATAAGATATTTCAAGAGTGATGGAGTGAATTTCTAGGGGTATATAGACCCAGATTAGGTTGGGAGTGCAATGGATAGTAAAAGC
This sequence comes from Pinus taeda, assembly GCA_000404065.3. Taxonomy (NCBI): domain Eukaryota; kingdom Viridiplantae; phylum Streptophyta; class Pinopsida; order Pinales; family Pinaceae; genus Pinus; species Pinus taeda. The sequence goes on from APFE031548163.1 coordinate 54,738, forward strand.
ACTTCACTATGCCTCTTCATTTGGATCAATAGTTATTTCATGGTTCAACAAGAAGTAGGATTTTATGGCACTTAGTTTACTAGAGGTGGAGTATATGGCAATGTGTTTGATCAGTTGTGAGACTAGTTAACTCCATAAGTTCCTCATAGGATTATTTGGTTAGGAGTAGGAGCATATGATGATACACTGTGATAATCATAGTTGCATAAAACTCTTGGAGAATCTAGTGTCCCATTACAAGTCCAAGCATATTAAGATCAAATATCACTTTATCGGAGACAAAGTCTAGAGAGGAGTAGTGAAGCTTCAATATATCTCCACAAATGAGTAGATTATTGATATTCTAACTAAGTCCTTGGTAAAAGGAAAGTCTTTCTTCTACAAACATAAGCTAGGAATGGTGTAGAATATCTTCCTCATAGAGAGGGAGTGTTGAAGTTTAGCAGCGGATAGGTGCTTCTACATAAGCTAGGTGTCAAGCATGCAGTAGTCATCAAAAGTCTAACTTAGGAAAATTACTTAATTTATTGCGGAATTTTTTTTATAATGATTTTCCCTAGAGAAAACACGTTAATTAAGTTAATTAATTAGTGTTGACTATTGAGCTAGGAAAATCTAAGGAAATGTAATTTAAGTATGTTGCGACTTAGAGTGAATCTCAACCATTGATCTCAAGTGAGGTGAGATATAATTTCAATTGTCAACCACTTTGGAGATTAGGGTTATGGATTTAGCTCAACAAAGAATTATAAAATACAACCTAAGGAGATAATATTGCATATATTTGTGAAGAACATTTTCTCAGTTAGAGATCTCAACAATAGATGAAGAAGGAATTTCATCTAGAGGTCAACACCAAGGGAGGAAATATGAAGATAGATTTTAGTAGCAAGATATAATTCCCAGCAAGACCCTATGGAAATCTTAACAAATCAACAAGGAGCATCCACACATGTGAAGCTATATTTAGCTAGAGTTCTCACATGTGTCATGCAGGGAGGGCTTGTACAATTGTACAAGTGCTCATGTGCGAAAGAGTCCAAAGTGGCCACATGAGTAAGGGAAGGTTGCAGGGTGAAGAAAACAACAAGTTGTTGGGGTGTTTCAAAGGAGATTTGGAGGGTCATACAACTAGTACGAGTGCTCATAAAATCTCTACAATTGTTGTAGATTGTATTTTTTAGTGGGATCTTTTTTCAACTTGGAGACCCGACATTGTTTTGAGTAATAAAAGTGAAGTTCAATTGGAGATATAATTTCCATGTGAGAATTATTTCAAGTGTTTACGTCTGTTGCAAATTTTTGAGTTAAAATTCTAATGTGTTTTTAGCCAATATGTGCAGATTTAATTTCTAGGTTATAAATTTACTAGGAATAATAAACCATATATTGAATTAAAAGTTTAACATTAATAATATGTACTCCCTCATAAGAGGTCACACGTTCAAATCCAAAGAGGGGTAGAATATGTATGCCTCCATAGATTTTAGCAGTTAAATCGTTGCACAAAGTGGGGTCCCTTACCCAGGAGATTGAATCTCTAAGTGGGGTCAGTGTCCAACGATGCGATTTTTTATCAACTTGGGGCAGATTTTTCGGTCACCAAAAGTTGCATCGTTAGACTATACCTTTCGTTTGTAGTGAACGCCAATCAACTTCAATGTGGCCCCATTAGGTTATGCCCGCTCTTATCCGAAAATAAATCATAAAAATTGTGAATGAAAAGGCAGGACCGTATTGAAGTCAGCGACGATCACAACTTCAAAAACCAAGAAGGATGTAATGGGGCGGAACATGGAAGTAGTCAAGTATGCCTTCTATGACACATGAAGTGAAAATACGCTTAAACACCTTTTCCTACTTTGTTTTTAATGCCTATTTTAAAGGATCGTCTTTCATGGCTAAGGAATATTCTCGATTGTCTTTCTTATCTTTTTGGACAAAGATTATATGAAATAAATGTTGATTATTACTTTTACCACTATTTTTTTCAATTGGTCCAAAAGAATAATGTGAAAATGCAATATCTATGAAATAAATTTGTGTGGAAATGATCTCTTTGAATTCTTTCAATCCGTCCAAAAAAATAACGTGAAAATGCAATATCTATGAAAATGATTTTTAGAGATAAAAAAAAAGGCTGATGGTACAAAAACAATGAGTGTTCTATAGGGACATGTCCCCGATGGTGGGCTCTCCAAGTTTTCCATGCACCTTGGGTTATGGGAAAATGTCTTTTCAGTGCTTTCTTTTGTTTTCAATATAAGGGAAACTTTTTGTTCACATTTCTTCAAAAAAATGTGCTTGTGGGCGTTTCTCTAAATTTGCGTAAAAATAATAATTTATGAGTAAAAAAGTTTGATATTCAACCCTAGGACCCTACTAATATTATGTAATTAATGATTATGTTAGATTGTTAGAGTAAAAGGTCATTTTTATTTATATTTCTTAACATTACCTTTAAATATTGTAGGATGTTTGAGAGTGATTCCAATCTCATTGGATTTTATATGGAGAAAATATAATTTTAAATTCCATCAAAATTAAGTAGATTTAACCAGTTCTAGGATTGGGGGGACTACAATGTTTCCATTGGATTTATTATGTATGAGGGTATACAGCTAGCGTTTAATCAATAGCACCAAACCCTCTATGTATCTCAATGTTCATGGCATTGATTGTTGAACTCATTTTTCATGACCCATCACTCAAACAAAATCTCGATTTTTACATGTTAACATTTTTCTATCTTCTTTTAATGCTTAGAGGTTGATATCAACGATGAGGATTCCAATATAGGAAATGGTTTTGATTATATCTAGGTATTTGTTGTAGCATGATTTCTTTGGACTATAGAGATCAACTAGAGCCTCTTTGTTGATGTGTTTTTGGTTTAAAAATGGATTGTAGTTGACATTATTTCGGTTATATGTACCCTTGTTATATATACAAGAAATTTTGCATATTTTTGTATAACGCTTTGGATTCATATGGATGCACTTAAATACTTACGTATTTCTTTCAAATTTGAATATTTATGTATTTTTTGGTCGATAATATTTTTGGTTGGGTTTTTTTTCCTATTCTAAGTTTTGGGGTGGATTCGCTCAATGACTAGTTTGGTTTTGATAACGTTAGTTCAATGTCTATTGTGCATTTTCAGTTTTAATATTTGAGTCTTAAATCTAGATTCTAATGACCTCAAACCAAGTCTTTAACTTGTCACTCTTTACTATTTTTGAATTTGAGTAATTTCAGTGCATTATTCTAGACTTCAAACTTTCACATATACTATTTTATTTAGTACTAATCAAATTTTAGAATAATCAATGATGAATTTAAATCAATGTATATAATATTTTACTATTTCTAGATCCATTTGAACCCATAAATATTATGATGATGGCATTTGGTCATATCCTCCACACAGGACAATAGTGACTCGGCCCTTCGTGCGTGCCATAAAGGTTGTTCCCTCCTCGAGCTTCATTGGATCATTTATGATGTATGAATCAATGTATTTCATTATTGAATTTGAATTTGAATCATGTTTATAGTTTGTGTGTGTGTGTCAATTGAGTTTATCTTAGGTGGTTGGCAGGAATGATTGAGATCCTACCCACACGAGATCAAATTCCCACAAGTGACATGATGAGTTTTGATGTAATGGCTTCAAGCCTTGTTGTTGAGAATGAATAGTCTCTCAAGGAAAAAAGCATGTATATTTCTCACATGGAATATAAAGGTATTTTCCACACACACACTTCAATGTCCCCCCTTAATTTCCCCAAAATTTTGGGGTTCTCCCACGTGTCCCTCCTATGGGTCTCCTTGTTTCTACATCCCCTCATCATAGAAATTTGGTAGAACATTGGGAACAACAATGTTATGGTTTGAATATTGAACATAAGGATACTTTGAGGTTGAAGAATATTTTTGTATATTAATTTTTAATCATGTAATAGATTAAATAATGTTGGTAGGTATTGGATGTTTCACCATTAAGTGGGTATGATGGTTAATTCTTGAAATTTAGCAGCTAACAAGTGCTTCTGCATAGGCTAGGTGTCAAGCATGTAGGAGTCATCCAAAATCTCACTTAGGAAATTAACTCAATTTATTACGTTGTTTTTCATTATTTTCCTAACTCTAACATACGACAAGCACATGAATTAAATTAATTAATTAATGCTGGCTATTGAGCTAGGAAAATATAAGGAAATGTGATTTAATTACATTAGTGACTCAAATTTAATCTCAACCATTGATCTTAAGTGAGGTGAGATCTAATCTCAACCATCAAGCACTTTGAAGATTAAGGTTAGGGATTTAGTTTAATGAAGAATTATAAAAGACAACATAAGGAGAGATTATTACAAATATTTAGAAAGACCATTTTCTTAGTGAGAGATATCATCAAAAAATGAAGAAAGACTTTCATCTGGAGGTCAAAGCCGAGGGAGGAAAATATTTAGAAAGATTTCAACATTCTCAACATGGTTGTACAACAAGTTTAGCAAATCAATAAGGGGTAACCACATATGTTAAGTAATATTCAATTAGATATCTCGCATGTGTTATGTGGGGAGGGTTTATACAACTTGTATAAGTGCCAAGGTGTGTAGGAGTCTAGATCAACCACACAATTGAGAGTTGGTTGCATATTGAAGCAAAAAAGAGGTCACTGGAGTGTTCCAGAGGAGATTTGAAGGGCCATATAATTGGTACAACCGCTAAGAAACTTTTGTAATTGATGTAACTCATATTTTTCAAAAGGGTCATTTTACTAGTTAGGGATCCCTTACTGTTCTAAGTAATTAAAGTAAAGCTTAGGTGGAGGATTAATTTCCATGTGAGACTTTTTTTCTATATTTTCTTATGTTGTAAATTTGTAAGTTAAAATTCCAATGTGTTTTATTCCGTAAGTGCGGATTTAAATTTTTGAGATATAAATTTACTAGGAACACTAAATTAGATTCAGAATTAAAAGTTTGACAAGGCATCACAAAAATAAACTCTGAAGAGAAAATAAGGGTTCTCACAAGTTTTACATCATATCTAAGATTCCAAAAGTAGGTTTTTCTTCAGTAAAAAAAATTGATTTGGATATGGTAGTAATTGGTTTGACGTTTAAGGACAAGTTGGAGAGTGCATCTAACTTCATCCCTTGGAAGATGAGGGTTACAACAGTCTTGATAGAAAATGGGTTTTGGGATTTTACAAATACCACAATAACCCTGTTAGGCTAGGAGGATTATATTAGATGCAGTGAAAGATCACTTGATTCTTCACCTTCCCAAGAAGAAGTTTATAAGGGAAATGTTTGAGGCTCTAATGAATCTTTTCAAGAGTAGTAAAAATAGGAAAATGGTGTTGAGGGAAAAATTTGGAGATCCCAAGATGACTAGATCATATACAGTGAGCAACTACCTCATCAATATCAATTAGATTCATGATCAATTAGCAACAATTGGGGAGGTCATCACAAATGAAGAGATGGTGAGGACAACCCTAAATAGTTTCACCAAGCCATGGGGTCCATTCATAAAAGGAGTTGTTTCATGGGAGACACTTCGCGAGTTTGATAGGCTATGGGATGATTTCATCTAGGATGGGATTCAAGAGGAATCTCTAACAAACCAATAGAAGGGTGATGATGAGAATTTAGCTCTTGCTAGTTAGGGAAGGAAGGGCAAAGGAAAGGGTCTGGTTAAGAAAAATACACATGGATAAATGACTTCATAAGTTGGGAATAAGAATAATTTGAGTAAGGTGAAATGATTTGCATGCCACACAAGTGGAAAAGATGCTTCATAGTGTCCTAAACAGAAGAAGGGGATGGAAAGTTGCAGCAGATAGTATCATTTGCAGATACTCAAGTTAAGGAGCTTGTTGCAAAGTTCGAGAAGGAGTTCTCATTAGTATCTTGTTTCTCTAACATATTTTCTAATGGTTCTTGGTTCATGGATAATGGAGCCTCTCGTCACATGAAATGAACACGAGAGATGTTCATAAGCAAAAAGAGACTTAGATTTGCATGCGGAGCTTAACAATAATGCTAAGTATGGTCTAGATGGAAATGGGATTGTCTTGTTCCAAGTAGAGTCAAGAGGTTCTCTAGAAGTGAAGGATGTATTTATTTTTATGGGGATTAAGAAGAATTTACTCTTAGTCTCAACCATGGAGGATAGGAGATATGCCATTACATTCTAGGATGGAAAGGTTCTCATTTGTTTGAGTGAATCTAGCCTTAACTTAGGATAAGTTATTATAGATAGAGAGGGTAATATGAACATGTTAAAGGCTCAACTAACACAAGACCTAATTCATATATAGTGACAACATATGTGAGCTTTAACATAAGAGGATAGGACACTTTCAATATAGAGTGTTTCCCATAATGAGGGAGATTGTCATTGGTCTTCTAGAGTTTATCATGGAGCAACAATGAGTGTGCAAGGGATGTGATATTGGCAAGTGTGCCAAGGATGCTTTTCCAAGTAGCTAGAGTCGATCCAAGGGGATCTTGGATCTAGTGCATATATATGTGTTTGGTCCTATTTCAATAGCATTAGTGAAGGGATCGATGTAAGACATAATAATAATATTTCATTTATATCGAGCATATTTCATTCACAATCAAGTTCATTACTAAATATACCAAATTAAACATCTCCATATACCTGGTTTCTCCTAGTTGATGTCGATACTCGAATGACGTCAATCCATGGCTAAGTGCAAGTTATGAGATCCCACTTCCAAACCAATTGATTACTCCCAACCAATCTAGGACCAACATCTTTGTCTCTCAAACCCAAAAGCCTTCAAGATTGAAGTCATCAAGCCCTTGTTCCCAAAACTCCGAAAACAAAGCTGAAATCTTGTAGGTCTATAGCCAAAGTTCTAGCCCCAAGGCTCATCCCACAATATTCCCCTAATTTACAGAGTCTCTCTCCAAATTTCTCAATCCTAGCCCCCCCTTTTTCCAAATTTTCATGAAAATTTCCCCGTGCCTTCCCATTTTGGATGTTTCTTTATAGGGAAGGTTTCTTCCCTACAAAGAAACCCCACCTTCCTATGGCCCAATTAGCCTTAACCTTATCCAAAATTACTTATACAATATAATTACTTGAGTCAGTTCCCTTTTTTTCTTTTAAATAAATATATTAACAAAAAGATTTACTTGAGTCAATTCCCCTTTTTCTTTTAATTAAATATATTAACAAAAAATGTCTTCAAGGGTTCTTCAAACTATATTGACATATCTTTCAAATTACAATAATAGTAATTTATTATTAAATTAAAAAATATATATGAAATATTTTTAACATATTATTATTATATTATTTGATAATTAGAGTATTAATTAATGCATTTATAAATTAATTCATTTTCTATTCACTTAGACATTGTATATTATCAAATTGTTATGTATACTAGTGCAATGCATGTGATTCATGTGTATGTAACTAGCATACACATGCCTTGTATGCATGCTAATAATCGTATTCCATTGGTAACTCACTATGGGTAATTACATACACCCCTTCTTCAAAAAACTTCATCTCAAAGTTAGGGTTTATATAATATATTAGTAATTATCTTATCGATTGATATAATCAAGTAAGGATTGCATTCTTTGATTATATTCTCAATTATAATGTGATGAAATTTTTTTATTATGATCATTTATTGCTTGTGACATTAGTAACCATACCCTACCTAAGCAAAATTCCCAAGCTATCCTAGAATCATCTTTTTTTTATCATAATATCTTCCGCTTCCCTCCTATCAGTCCTCTACTGGAATATGCCATGGTGTCATCTATACTCACCTAATGATCCATAATAACCCAATGGTGGGAGCGTCAACTACATCAACTACATCAACCAAAATTCATCTGTAGGAAGATGATAGTCATCATCACACGTCTAGGGGAGCGGGACTCACACAGTCCTCCCACGACTCTAGGTTTTAAGGGATAAATGGTGGGAAACACCTCCAACCCTCCTAGTAGGACCAGGGTTAACACCCTTACATGGAATCTCTTTGAGCCTCAACTGTTCTTGGAGTTTTGTCATCAAGAAGTCGATTTGGATAACAATAACATCTCCTACATAAATACTTGTCCACAAATCATAACATATGCATTGATATATTCATAACCATAATATATTAAAATAACATTTTTCCATTATTCATATTTTGCTGACGTCTATTATATTGATCTTTAAGTTCATATAACATACTTGGGTATGTCTAGTCAATATACCTACAATTAACTTCCACATCAAATAGTCAAGTGTGATCACTATAATTATATCCATCTCATCAATAATAAGAAATGTATGCTCCTTAACATATTCACGCATTCTCATAAGTAAAACATAATAGGTAGAAATCACATGGGTATCCATGTACCAACAATATGTGCATATTTAATTAATGCATGAAAAAACATAATCATTTGAAATAACATTCTCATGTGTAGCTCTTCATAGTTATAGATAAGTTCAAAATGATAGTCTCATGAATCTCGCTAATAAAAGTAAAGATATACAAAATAAAGTTTTAATTGTTTCAAAAATCAAACCAAGTTGGGGTAATTCTGACACATGGTCTCTATGTCTTCCCAGGTAACAAGTCTAGGACTATACTTCTCCCACTAGACCTTAACTTGGTCCACCAGGAGGTGCTTAAGATGTCGAACCCTATGATTTAGCATATTTAATGGTTCAACCATAACGGTTCTCTCATTCAATTCCTGCAGTTCCTTCCATTGGTTTTTATGAGATTTGTAAGCTATGTAGTGTCTTAGTATAGATACATGAAAACCACTATGAATTTTATGCAAGTGGGGTGGAAGTGCAAGACAGTAGGTGATAGGTCTAATTATTTCCATAATTTTAAATGCTCCAATAAAATTGGGTGACAAATTTGTCCCTTTTCCAAATCTAATGGTGCTTTTGTTTGGTCTGGTGCGAATAAAAACTTGACCTCCTACTTCATAATTCCTATCTGTCTTGTGAACATAAGCATAAATTTAATGTCTATCTTGTGCTTATTTTAACCATTGCTTAATTTATATTACCTATTCTTCCATCTCTTGAATTAACTCTAGCCCAACAATCACTTGATCCTCTAACTTTTCTCAAATTAATGGTGTACTACAAGTTCTTCCATATAATGCTTCATATGGAGGCATTCCGATTGAACTATGGTAACTGTTATCATATGAAAATTCAACTAAAGGCAAGTAATTTTCCCAATGTGTTTGTTAGTCCATAACATACATCCTAAACATATATTCAATTACCTAGTTCACTCTTTCTGTCTGTCTATCTGTCTCAAAGTGATAAGTAGTACTAAAATTTAGTTGGGTTCCTAAAGCTGACTGCATACAAATTCAGAGTCTTGAAGTGAAACTTGAATCCATATCTAATATGATCTTCTTAGGTACTCCATGGAATCTAGTAATTTCATTTATAAATACTCGAGCCACGTGAACAAGTTAATAAGTATCTTTTACAAGAATAAAGTGAGCACTTTTAGTTAGTTTATCCACCACGACCAAAATTGTATTGTTCCTTTATGGCTAAGAGGTAGTCCCATGACAAAATCCATATAAATCACCTCCCACTTAGTTATAGGAATTCCACGTGGTTGTAGGAGACCTACTAGGTGATGATGTTCAACTTTCACCTACAGACATTCAAGAAATGTTGCAATGATTGGACAATATCATGCTTCATGCCTACCTATAAGAAGAGTTTACTTGTGTCAACATACATTTTATTTATGCCTGGATGTGTGCAGTAACTTTCTCTATGTGCTTCTTTGAGGATGGTGTTTTGAATATCCCCATCACCAGGGATATACATCCTTCCTTGGAATCATAATGTTACAACGTTCTCTAGTGCATACCATTCAAACTTGGGTCCTCTTGGGTCTTTACTTTGAAGCACGAATCTTACTTTTAAATATAGTTTAATGGATATAAGGGAAATATCCTTGGTCTTCTACTTAAAGCATTTGCCACTACATTCTCTTTCCCTTTGATGAATGAAATTCCAAAGTCATACTCACTTAAGAATTCACTCCAATATCGTTGTGTGGCATTTAAGCCCCTTTGAGTAAATAAGTATTTTAGACTTTGGTGATTTCTTTTGAGCACAAAGCTTCTCCCTACATGGTAATGTCTCAATATTTTTAATTATAGCACTATGATTAACAACTCTAAATCATGCGTGGCATAAAGTTCCTCATGAGGTTTTAACTTCCTTGATGCATACACTATCACTCCTTTGTCTTGCATTAATACTGAACACAATCCTTACTTGGATGTATTAGTACATACAATAACGTTTTTGTCCATGTCAAGTACTCATAATATTGGTGCACTAGTCAATAATATTTTAAGCTCAACAAATGCAATGTTGCATTTGTCGACCCACTCATATCTAACTCTTTTGTGTTGGAGGGTTCTGATAGGCTTTGCAATTTTTTAGAATCCTTCCACAAAACTTCGATAATATCCTGCTAAACCCATGAAACTACACAATTCATGCACATTTTTCGGTATCGGCCAATCCATGATTGCTTTTACCTTCTCAGGATTTGCTAAGATCCCTTCACCAAACATATTAATATGACATAAGTAATGAATTTCTTTATGAAAGAAGGAACAATTTGATATATTCCATATAATTGGCCCCCTCTTAGGCAAGATAATAATATTCGCAAGGGTTCTTAATACTCCTTTTCATTTTTGGAGTTGATGGGAATATCATCTAGGAAGACTTGTACAAAGCAGTAGAGGTGCTTACGAAAAACATTATTCATAAGATTCATGAATATTATTGGTGCATTAGTCAACCCAAATGGCACCATTGTGAATTCATAATGCATAGAGCGTGTTCAGAATGTCATTTTAGAAATATCATTATCTTTAATTATTAATTAATGATAACCATACTGTAGATAATTTTTTGAAAAAACAAAATCCCCTTTCATTTGATCAAAGAGATCATTAATTCGAGGCATTGGATATATTCTTTACCATAGCTCGATTAAGTCTCAATAGTCTATACATAGTCGCAAGGATCCATCCTTCTTCTTGAAAAAAAATTACGGGTGCATCCCAAGGTGAAATATTGTGTTAGATTTGTCCTAAGTCCAATAATCCCTTCAGTTGCATTTGCAACTCTTGAAGTTTCAAAGCCTTCATTCTATAGGGTGTTTTAGAGATCGGTTTTGTACCATGTTTTAATCCTATTCTAAATTCTAGCTCCCTTTCAAGAGGTAATCCCGGCAAATCCTTGGGAAAAACATCTAACAATTTAGGCAGTACTAGATATTTCTTTAAGGATGGTCCCTTTCCCTTTCTTACTTCTCTCATTACATATATTTGACAACCTTTCCTTAGACAACACTTCATTTTTAGGGTTGAAACTAAGTGTAAAGAAACCTTTTGTTTAATACCTCGGATTTGGATCGACTTCCCTTCATCATTTATACAAAGAATTATTTTTGCATAGCAGTCCACCTGAGCTTGATGAGCTTCCAACTAATTCATCCCAATAATGAGGTCATAAGTTCCTAGGGTAGTAACATATAGTTTTAACTTAGTCAAATAAACCCGTAAGTCAACCATGCATTCCTCAACACTTGACTCTACTACCTATTGTTCCCCTGAAGCCATCTCGATCTGTCTAAAATAATTTTAAGTTGCATGTTGCAACCCACATTTATCTAATGCATATGAAGAAAATGAAACTATTAATTACATGCCATGTTTCAAAGCACGCTCTACACCAGAATGAAACATTTTCACAGTCGATCCTTTGGAATCAAACATAATTTCGGGCTGTCAAATTGATCTTAGTGAGAAAATCCTTATTGAATTCCATCTCTATACAAATTTCTTGTATCTGGGTTGTGGTAGTAAAATTTTCTAGGAGCACTCCCAATAGAGGATAATGAATGGAGATTCCAAAGTGTAATGGTATATTCGAAAGCATTACTTGAACTTGAACTATGGATATTGATGCCATTACCTGATCAAAGGCGGGAGAACAAGGTTGAATGAAGAGACCGAAATTACCCCATAACCATGGCCTATATTCACAAATTCCCTTCTTGTCCTCAATATTGTCGAGAATAACAACGAAAAAACCCTGAGCCATGGGATAACTATTTAGATCATCCATTAAACGAGGTTTCCATGTCTCATAAATCCATTTATGCAGATCCGTCAGATACGACCAAAATCCATTAAACATGTAAACCAAACATTTCTCTGAAAAAAGCTTCTCACGGCTAAAAGCTTCCTCATCCAAAGGAACATTGAGGGAAGAAACTTCTTCAAGTACCATGAGGTCAAAACTGGATTTCAGAATGGAACTATATGAAACCAAATAAGAGCTTGCTTGTCTGACAACCATTCCTACAAAACAAACTCTCTTCATCGTTGAATCACTGAAATTTACCATTGATTAGAATGCAGCAAAGATTTGCAAAGAAATCCACACGATCTAAGCATATATCAACTAGCCAGGGAAAAACCCTAAGTGCCACAACAATTTTCAAAACTCCACCCATCTCCTTTTCTTATTTAAATTTCTTCTTATTAATAATTATTAATTAATTCTTCATTTTCACTGCATATAAAATTTATATTAAAATTTACATAAAAATAATTTCAATTTCATATTTCGCTTTATAGATATATTGTTTTATTTTTTATTTATTTATATTCAAAACGTGTTTTCTGAATTTTAACTTTCTATAAAAACAATTACTCTTACATAATAAATTAATTTACATTAACAATATTTCTATAATTTACAGTATTAGGGGGGGGGGGGGGGCCCTTTTTTCTTACGCAGTTTCATTATATTAGATTCCATTTTGGGATTCAACTGCGTTAAGTAAGTCATTCACGATTTCCATGAGAGGTAGTCGTAACTGACTAGTTTCTCATGATTTTTGAATAGTTCACTTAGCATTCATTGCATCGGGTGATGCTCACATGGGTGGAGTGCTAAGTGAACTATTCAAAAACCATGAGCAATTAGTCAGTTACGACTATTTCTCATGGAAATGGCCATACGTGAATGACTTACTTATGGCAGTTGAATCCCAAAATGATATCTAATATTTTATAGTTTTTTATAAAATTAAAATTGATAATTTAATTAATGAGATGTGTGTATTTTGGAATAGAATTAAAATTTGATTATAAATAATTATCAAGAAGATGGTGGTAATTTAATCTCCGTGGAATATTCTAGAGTATTCTTAATAATAGTCACAAATCCAAAGTTGTGATTTATCTCTAAAGTAGTTATTTTCTTTT